>CAUYQG010123645.1:0-16191 GCA_963574415.1 Tarsius wallacei | reverse complement strand
AGTAAGACCCACAGGAAAACCTTTTCAAATGGCAAAAGTACTTTCTTAAGAGTAAATATTTCATATGGACTTTGCAGCAACCTGGATGGATTTGGAGTCGATCATACTCAGTGATTTATCACAGAAACAAAGAACAGAGTTCCATATGTTCTCACTCATAAGAGGACCTTGAACAATTATAATGCTATAAGAAGGCGATTGGCAGTAATAGGAAACTGTTGGTGGTGGGGGGCTGGTGGGATTGGCAGTTGAGGGAAACTGCTAGGGGAGGGAGGGACATACCTCGTTAACAGGGGTACCTGCATAATCAATGTTTGTATACCTAACCCTGAACTGTACCCCACATCTTTATAATAATATATATATTTTTAAAAAGAGTAAATATTTCAAGTGTGGGTGGATTATTTTCCCAATTAAAAGGCATAGATTGGGAGAATGGATACAAAATTTCAGTTGCATATGTTCAACAAGAGAGCCAATTTAAAGGTTAAAAGTGAAAAACATTGAAAAAATATTACAGTCGGACTCGGTGGCTCAGCCTGTAATCCTGCGCCTTGGGAGGCTGAGGTGAGTGGATTGCCTGAGCCCGTGGGTTCCAGACTCGCCTGGGCAACTTGGTGAGACCTCATCTCTACAGTAAATCAAAAAATTAGCCAGGTGTGGTAGCGCTCGCCTGTAGTTCCAGCTACTTGGAAGGCTGAGGTGGAAGGATCGCCAGAGCCCAGCAGGTCGAGGCTGCGGTGGCCGGGAGCGGCCACTGCACTCCAGTCTGGGCGACAGAGTGAGACTCCAACTCAAAAAAAAAAGAAAAAAAAAGAAAAGATACTATATGAAATTAGTAACCAAAGAAGAACTGGGGTGGCTTACTAATATCAGATAAAATAGATTTCAAGTTTCAAATGGATATAAAGAGCAAAGAAGGACCTAATATATTGATAAAAGGGTCAAATCATCAAGAAGATATGACAATTATAATCATATATGCATTAAACATCAGAGCTTCAAATTATATGGCACACATATTGGTAGAATTGAAGAAAGAAAAATACATTTCTACAGTAATAGTTGCAAACTTTAATGCGCCACTTTCAATAATGGGTAGAACATCCAGATAGAAAATCAGTCGAGAAATAGAAGCCTTGAAAAAACTTTATAAATCAGTTGGACCTAACAGACATATACAGACCACTCCTCCCGAAAAAAAGCAGAAAAATCATTTTTCTCAAGTGCACACAGAACATTTTACAGAACAGACCATATGATAAGCACAAAACAAGTCTTTATACGTTTAAACATATTAAAATCATACAAAGTATGATTTCCGAACATTATGAAACAAAATTAGAGATAAATAACAGAATGAAAATTAAAATTCACAAATATATGAAAGTTAAACAACACATTCTTAACCAGCAATGGATCAAAGAAGAAATTTCAAGAGTAACTTGAAAATATTCTAAGACAAATGAAGACAAAACACAGAGTACCAAAACATAGGCAATGAAACATAAGTATTGCTAAAATAAAAGTTTATAGCTGCAAATATTTTCATTATAAAAAAGGAAAAATTTCAAATAAAAAAACTAACTTTATACCTCAACGAACTAGAAGAAGAATAAAATAAACTAAAAGCTAGAAGAAAGAAGGCAAGAATAATGATAATGATACACATGAACATAATAAAATACAAAATATAAATTAATAGAGAACATCAATTTAAAAAATGTTATTTTTGCCGGTGGCATGCTCATAGCTATCACAATCTTAACCTGCTTAGCTTAAGCAATCCTTCCGCCTCAGCCTTCCAAGTAGCTGAAAACACAGGCATGCATCCCCCCGCCTGGCTAATTTTTTTGTTTGTTTTTAATTTATAGTAGAGATGAGGTTTTGCCAAGTTGTCCAAGCTGGTCTCAAACTACTGGGCTCAGGCAATCCTCTCAACTTCACCTTCCAAAGTGCTGGGGTTACAGGTGTGAGCCACAGTTCAGCCTCAAATGTTATTTTTGTGTAAAGATCAACAACAACAAAACCTTTAGATAGATTAAGAGAGAAGAGTCAAGTTATTAAAAATGAAAAAAAAATTTGCAAACATTATCAATTTTACAGAAATAAAAAGAATAATGAGAGAAAAATATACATGATAGTACACAAAGAATTTGCATAATCTGGAGGAAATGGACACGTGTAAAACTTACAAAGAGAGAATCATGGAGAAATGGAAAATACTAAGAGACCTATAATTAGTAAGAAATTGAATAAATATTCAAATTCCTCCCTACAAAATTCTGGACTATGTGGCTTCCTTGATGAATTCTATCAAATGTTTAAAGAAATATATATATATATATATATATATATATATATGTATATACACACACATATGTACTATATAGATATGTATTTATATAGTTATAAATTTATTTATATATAAATTTACCATTGAGTGTGATGTTACCTGTGGGACTGTCATATGTGGCCTATATAAGTTGAGGTTCATTCCTTATACACCTAGTTTGTTTACCATTTTTATTGGAAAAGTGTTTTGAATTTTGTCAAGGGTTTTTCGGTATTAAGATACTCATGTGATTTTTATCCTTCCTTTCTTTAATGTAGCGTATTCACATTTATTGATTTGTGTATGGTTAATTATAAAGTGATAAAGCCCACTTAACTATGGTGGATAACCCTTCATATGTGCTTTTGAATTCAGTTTGCTAATATTTTGTTGAAAATTTTTGCATTTATGTTCCTTAGGGATATTAGGGTATATCTCACATTAAGTGTACTTACCACAAAACAAAAACAAAGAGAAACAAATGTTGGAAAATGTTGACCATGTCTATTACTTTGTTTATGGTGATGGTATCATAGGTGTTTGCATATGGCCAAACTCATCAAACTGTATACATGAAACTCATGTAATTCTTTGCATACCATTTATACCTCAATAAAGCTGTTAAAAATTTTTAAAAATAAACCCAAATCTATTTTAACCATGAATACATTAAAACTAAATGCTAAAATTGGAAGACTATGCTTCAAAAAAATCAAACCATGTACTGTTTACAAATGATATGTCTAAGACATAAGAATGCAAAAAGGTAGACAATAAAGGGATGAAGAAAAATATACTATGCAACATAACTGAAATAAGTTATCGTAATAAAATATTGTAATTACACAATTATCCGATAAAACAGATTTTAATGAAGGCCACAGGTGTCAGATATTAGCTAAGGAAGCTCATTTAGCTATGGATGTTTTTTGCTATATTTAGCAGACAGTCAACCAGGGAGTGTCCTGTGGGGAGGGGGAGATGAAAGGGAAACGACAGAGTGGGATACCTTGAGCAAATCCTTAGATTATAGAGCTTTTTTTGCTCTGCAGCTCAGCTGAGTTATTAAATTAGAATATACAGAAATAGAAAGGCCTGAGACACATTTTTTTGTAGTGTCTTTTCCACCATTTCTGAATTATGTAACAGGATTTTCTACTTTTGCCATGTCTAAACTACTCTGAAAATGAAAAGGTTAGTCTCCAAGCTCCTTTTGGTTCATTCCTATTTATTTAGTAACTTAACCTTTGTGGATATCTTCTCATAATTGTTATCTCCCCATTCTATTATCTCAATTCAGCCTCTCAATGTGTTCAGAGATCACAAGCCCAACCCATTTTACTTTAAATCTTATTGCTTCTCTATGTCAAGATTTTATACATGCAAATAAAAGATACGGATGTGAAGAAATTGCAAGTCTTGTTCACTGCTGGTGGGAATGTAAAATGGTGTAGCTGCAGTGGAAAACAAGAGTTCCTCAAAAAATTAAAAATAGAATCGCCATTTGATCCTGTGATTCTACTGGTATTTGGTTATATCACTAAATACCTTCAATTGTGGTGATGGTATCTTTTCAGAGTTTATTACTAAAAGAATTAAAAGCAAGGACTCAAGTGAATGTATGTACAACCGTGTTCACAACATCATTTTTCTCAATAGCCAAGAAGTGAAAGAAACAAGTGGATAAGCAAAATGATGTACATCTACACGAGGGACTATTATTCAGGCTTTAAAAGGATAGCCTGGACAACATAATGAGGATAACAAAAAGAATAAAAATTAACTGAGTATCATGGCATGTGCCTGTAGCCGTAGTTACTTGGAAGCTAATGTGGGAGTGGGGAGATAGTTTGATGACAGGAGTTTGAGGCTGCAGTGAACAGCTATGATCATGCCACTGTACTCCAGCATAGAAGACATCAGTTTCTCTTTAAAAAAAATAAAAGAACTAAAGGAAGCTCTGACTTATTCTACAATATAGATGGATCACTGGGGACATTATGCTAAGTGAAATAAATCAATTCTACTTATATTATGTACCTAGAATAGGCAAATTCATAGAGCCAGAAAGTAGAAGGATGGTTGTGAAGGACTGAAAGAAGACGGAAACTGGGAGTTATTGTTTAATGAGTGCAGAGTTTCAAGTTAGAAAGATTAAAAAAAGTTCTGGTCATGATGGTTGCACAACATTGTAAATGTACTTAATGTTACTGAACTCTAAACTAAAACATGGTTAAAATAGTAAATTTTATGTTATGTACATTTTACCTCAAAAATACTTTTTTAAAAAAGAAAATATATATCAATCCTTTTCAGACTCTTCTAAAAAATTGAGGAGGAAGAGACAGTTTTGTACTATGAGACCAGTATTAATCTGATATCAAAGCCAAATAAAGACTCTACAAGAAAAGTGCAGACTAATATCCCCATTAATATTTATCCAAAAATTATCAACCAATACTTGTAAACTAAATTCAGAAGCATAATTAAAGGAGTATACATGCAGCAAAGTGTGATATAGCTCTGTAGAAAGTATATTTCATATATACACATACACATATATTTTTAAAGTTTGCTGTTTTGAAACTTATTAAAACTAGAAATTATTCACATGAATATTGTTTTGGTCTGATTATTAATACTATGGGTCTCCACTCACAACAACTGTCCCCACTACTCAATGGATGGGCCATAACAATTAATCAAATCATATCATCTTTAAATAGCAGAATACCTCATGCCTTTCTACAAAAATGGAAATCAGTTCTCTAGAAAAGTTATCAACTTAGAAGAGTAGAACATGTGTTTGTAGTAATGTCCAGATGTGATATCAGTGTATAGAATCTTATTAATGACCATTTTAACATTTATATTAAGAACTCGGCCTTGGCTATATAAACAAAGGACAGACCTATTTACTTTCAGGTTAATGATTTTAAATACCAATCTTGTACTCTATCTTATCATTCATAAATGAAAATGTCTGATCTAAAATACCCCTTTCCCAATGAGCACCCTGAATTTTATAATACCTACAAGGCAACCTTTCATTGTTTCACTTTCTTCATTATTAGACATGTGGCTCAAGCATTCTCCAGATAGTGAAGTTGAATTATAGTCTCATATATTAATATTTGCATATACAACTTAAGAAATAGAGGGTGTAACTTACTCTAATATTAATCTCACAAAAATCAGATAGAAAATAATTTTGAAGAGGATAAATTAGGATACAATTGTCAACAGCATTTATGCTTCTATGTTGCTAGTCTGAGAAAATGTATTGTCCAAATGATGTCTGTTTATGCTTAGTGCTAACTTGAGCGGTGTTTTTGTTCAATTCATATTGAAAATATCTTTTTAGCTCACAATACACAGGCATGAGATTAATGATTAATTGAATATAATAGTGTATAGGCTCTATTTTACCTTAACAGATCTTTAAGATCAAATGCTTTGTTATTTATCCAAAGACAAACTATCCCCAAATGTTTGCTACCTTTTCAATGTGTCTTGAGGTAATAAATACCTTTCATATAACTTTGTTGACATTCAATCTCATTAATTGCTTTGTCATCAATTGTATCTCTTACTTCCCCCAAAATCACATTATCTATCTAAAGCAATAAATATAATATCTGGGAATATCAATTGGAAATATATTTCTTGACATACTCTGTTTGGAAATTGATAATGTATCCTAACAAATATTACCATTGCATGAGGAGGCAAAGGAAAAAAGTTATTTTGTCTATCAAAATGTATTTGTATTCACTTGGGCTACTTACATCCATCACAAAGATATATTTATTGAGCTCCTACAACGAAAGACATCTTAGAGGTGACAAGTGTTAACAAAACATGAAGAAAATATCATCTTGCCTTTCCTGGTTCTTTCAACGCTATGATGAAGATTCTCTGAGTACCACATATATAGTTTTAATGACAAGGATATCCAAAAAAGTCAGCAGTGTCAAAGCAATTAGATCACTTTGTTCCATTCCACAGTAAAAATGCAAAGTGAATTTTTAGCAGAATTAACTGTGGGTTGACTGGCAAATTGAATCCATTCAAATGATTGCTCTAGTAAGCCTGTGTGCACAGAATCAGATTAAAATGTACATACAGCATTAACAGGGAAAAGCAAGATGACCAGAAATGTGACAATACAGGTTCCTTGGCTATTCACTTATTTTCTATAACTCTATTTCCTTCTCTATTAAATGAAGTTAATATTTCCAATTTTATACTACTCAAGAGTGTTAGATTCATAGGAAAAAATTGATGTGAAACAATTCGATGCATCTTTGTTTCAAAGCACTTTTTAAAAAAGTGCTGGGCTTCACTTTTAGTTTGTTTTGCTTTATACATCAAATAGATGTATATGCGCCAATGATTTGAAATGCATTTTTCCTGGAACTATTTGTGTAATTGGTGTTGGCATCATGGGGGAGGTAATATTTCAATCATGTTCTGTTCATTCATTTATTAAATAAAAGGCAGGATAGTAATGCATTTATTTGATAAATATTTATTGAGCATCTCCTAATGCCAGATATAGTTCTGGGTGCAGGAGATACAGAAATACATTAAAAACATAAATCCTTGCCTTCATGGTCCTTTCATCTTAGTAGAGAAAGACAGATAACAAACAAAATAAATAAGTAAATTATATAGTATGTTGATTAGTTCTATGGAGAAAAAACCTGAATCAGGTAAGAGAATAATTGGAGTATAGTGGGTAACACCCACAATTTTAAGTAAGATGATCAGGGAAAACCTAATTGAAGGTTTTTTATATTGGAGTAAGTACCTTAAGAAGATGATGGAGCAAGCTATGCAGATAACTAGGTGAATAACGTTTTAAGCAGAAGAAACGGAGCGTGTAAAGGCCCTTAAGCATGACAATTTTTCTAGGAATAGCACTAGGATTGACACAATTGGAGTGAAAGAACATGGGAGAAAATAGTGATGATATTGGAAAGTCATATATATATATATATATATAGTTTAGGAATTCATAATCCATTGTACAGCTTTGGCATTTACTCTGAGTGAGATTGGGAGCCACTGGAGTGTTTTTGTGTTAAAGGATTACTCTAGCTATTATGTTGTCAATACAGTGAAAGCAAGGGGCAAATGTGGAAAAAAGAGAGCAGTTAGGGTGGTATTATAATCATCCAGGGCAGAGATAGTGGTAATTTAGACCAAGGTGGCAACAGTGGAGGTGGTGAAAATAATCACAATAAAGATGACTTTTTTTTTTTTTTTTTAGACTGGAGCCAATAGAAGGATTTGTTGATAGACTGGGTTATAAGGTATGGGTGAAAAAGAGCAGTTAAGTGTTTTTGAGATGTATTTTCCTAGATAACTGGAAAGATGTGGATTTAATAACATATGGGAAAAATCAGACAATAGAAACAAAATTATTATTTTTAGATGGGGAAATATTAGAATTTTGGTTTTAGACATCTTAATTTGAGATGTGTGTTAGGTATAGAAGCAGAGATTGTAAGTTGGCAGTTGTATACATGAGGAGAGTGTTCCTAGTTAAACTATGGATTTGGAAAAAATCAGGATACAAATACTGTTTTAAAAGGATGAGGCCATGAGTGATCATGTATAAAGATGACAAGATGCCCAAGCTCTGAGCCCTGTAATACTAAAAAGTTAAGAGGTTGTAGGGGTGAAAGGTGATGAGAAAAGGAGATTGAGAAAGATCAACTCATGGGAAATGCAAGCGCCTTTTTTTTTTCTTGTGAGAAAGCAGGATTTATTGAGAGGACAGAAAAGTTTCCACAGTGGGAGAGGACCTGAAGGGGTTGCCCGCAAGTTCTTTTAAGATCACAATCCAAGTGAAGATTTTAGGGAGAATAAGTGTTCAACCATGTCAAGTGAAATATATATCCTATTCCATATTTGTTTATATTTTGAGAAGTGTGGCATCAATTACCACAAATGATAACTGCATAATAATAATAATAATAATAATAATAATAATAACAACAACCTATTTTGAGTACTTTTTACGTGATAGACACTATAATTAGTGCTTTACATGAGTAATCTAATTTATTCCTTACAGCACTACAATGGGTCAATTATTATATAGATTTTATAGATAATTAAAATTATTTCTACAAAGAGTAATATTCTCAAACGATACTTCAGTCTTTATTTTAAAACAGTTTCAATGAAATTTCAGGATTAATGACCTTGTTTTTAATAACAAATATGTCATGACACCCCTTTTACTCTGCTGAAATTAAGTTCATAGTTAACATAACTTATGTGCACACATAATTAACACACAATTAAGCTTTGAAACAAATGTTTCACAGTTTATAGTTCGGAATGTGAAGGGTATACCTTTCTCCCCAGTTTTATTTTTAAGCAGCCATGATTTCTGTCTTTTTGATGCTATCTTGGGTCAACAAACTCAAATGTACTACCTTATGTAACTGACAGAATACAGATTGTTTACAATTTGAGAACTATTTCTAAGGAACTATTTCCACTTTAGTGTACCAAATATTAACATCATCCAATGGCAAAGCACGGATGACATTTGATGTAGACAATCTAGCGATTTTTGTTTTGTTTTTGTTTTCAGGTACTATCCAGAAACTGCATGGACCTTAATCTCACTGCATCATCATACCCTAACTTTGTTTTCCAGAATTTTGGAGAAGTACTAGGTCATCAACCATCTTTCAGGATGATGCTGGATTACTGGGGAAATGAAATATTATTAAGAGAATTAAGACATCATTAAAAGGAGGGTTATCTGAGTAAAAGAAAATATATTTTCTTTTAGATTCAAATAGTGATATTAGAATATTTAAGTGATAATATTAAGTATACAGGTATAGATGCAAAACTATTGCTGGTGAAAAAAATCAACTAGAAGCCAAAAGCACAGAGATTACAGCTGAGAGCATGCATATAGGAAGGATGCTAAAAATAAAGTAAAATTGTGAAAAGACTAGTTTGTGCAATTGGCCTTATCATATCTTTAAAAAGATATATAATGTCCAGTAAGGTTTTTAAGAATAGTCAGAGCAATATTAAAATAATAGAGTTAAATTCTCTGAGAATAGTTTATATAGAAACTGTAGTTTTTTGGTCTGGAGATGAAGTGAGAATCAATTTTATTTAAACTGAATAGCAATTATGAGAAAGATGTTAATCAATTTTTGTTTGTGGTTCATATTGAAAGAGACTTGAAAAGATATCTATGGGCTAAAACTGAAATTGTTCAGACACACAACAAAAGTCTCAAATAGCACTGTGATAAAATATGAGAAACAATTAACAACAGAATTCATGAAATCTGTTTCTCAGAGGGCTCCTGTATAAAAACATATTGATTTGCCAAGTATAGTTGGAATTAGGTCCCCATAACTACTTATGATCTTTTCTATTTTTAAGGTTCTAGTGTTTGTTTTCCTTCTCTATTCTCTTTAATTATCCCTCAGTGTTTTTGAGAGTGAGATTACCTATATGCACAAAAAAACAGAGCTATATCTTCAGTTTTTATCTATTGTACCACATATATTTCTATAAAATTTTGTTGTAGAATTCAAACCCTGTCTGCTTTATCAGAATTATGGAAAGCCAAAAGATGAATTGGCAAGAAAGTAATTACTTTATTTTTATCACTTTACTTTTCATCTTCAAATGTTCAGTTAAAGAAGAGTAACTTTTATAAATTAATGTATAGAAAACATGTACAAAAACTCACTTTTTGAGGTGTCAAAAGTGTTTTCAGGATGATTTCTTAAAGTCTAATGCTTTTGCCCTAATAAATTCAAATGTTTCTTGACTAGTTTAATTGAATGTTAAATTTAGAGTAGCTGGTTGATTATCATACATGTAATATATACCAACAAAATAAAAATGGATGCTAAAGACCTAGCAAGATTGGAACAGTAGAATAAGTCTTTTCCATAGAGTTGCTGTATGTACAGAAAAATAATATAAAATACAGTTTCAGACACTGTTCTATTTCCACTTGGCCAGTCAATAACCTTTAAGTAACCTTCAAGCTACCCTTAAGACAAGACCATTCCTGTCTGCACAGATTTAATGGCAGATAATATTGAAAGGTTATATTGTTATTTTCAAATAGGCAACAGAAATTTTGTTTGTACCTTCTGCAATGCATTTATAAAGAATTAATACTATTTTTTCCCCTTTTTCTCTGCAACAAGGATCTTGGCTACCTTGTTTTTGTTACTACATGATCAATTCCCATGAATTAGTAAACTATTCTTGAGCTTACTAAAACATGTCTCAACCCCAAAAGACAATTAAATTCCAAGAGAGCAATAATTTTTACTGAAAAGTTAACTTCATGCAAGAAATATACATTTTAAACAAATGTCTTAAAACTGTATTTGAAAAATGTACTGGGAATACACCTGAAAGATTTCTTAGATCTGCTTTTTTATATTTTTTTCCAGATGGACTTATTGGTTTAATTCAACTTAAATGAAAAAGTCAACTTTCTCTTCAGAATAATCTTTGTCATATGGAAATCCTAAACGACATTTATGACATATTAAGGTTATTATTTCCCTTCAGAGAAAAGAACTTCTCTCTCAATACCCAACCAAGAACCATTAGAAAAGGCCTTGTGTAATCGTAGCCATAAGCAAAATGAATCTAAGAATGTTTAACAATGTATAAATGAATACTAGAATGAGCTTATAAAGTAATTAATTGCAACATCCAAAGTACCAGGAAGAAGAACGAATCTTATTGAAAATGTCATTTACTAAATGGAGACCTGGCTGCAACTTGCAAAGGAATTATTGAGATTTATGAAAGGTGATATTTTTATGAAGGGGAGAAGCATTTGGGAATATATCTGAGTTAACAAATCTAGGACTAGTCCTACTGATCGAATGTATATATTTTAGTTAAACCAATGACATTAGTTCTACTTAAAAAAATTTTGAGATTACTCCCATCAAACACTAAGACCGAATTCAATGAAACTGGAATGACTTAATCCCTACCAAAGACATGAGAATACAGGAATTGGCAGTACCAGCTGAGTGAAACTGTGGTTTTTTTAGTGAGTTCCAGATATTCTGTAAAAGAAATAATCTATGCTAAAGTGGTAGTGGTAGCATTTATGTTCTGGTTCATACATCTAATGAGGACTATAAATTCATTGTTTGGCTTATCTAACTTGTCACAACTAAAAGATAAAATATTACAGACAGCCCCAATTGTTAGCTTTCTCAAAATAGGCTGACTCAATAATTGACTATGAATATCTTAAAATTTTCCTCAAAATAAAGATTGCATAATTTACATGCATATAAAGTCCAGGCAATTTTGTGCAAGATATTTGGGTAGTAAAACAATAATTTCAGTTTATCATTTTTTCCTTAGTATATAGTAAAACTTTTTAGATGAACATTTACCTAGGCACTAATATCCAGTACAATTTTGAAATAAAAATTAGAGTTTTACTTCTGAACATGCTAGTGTGTACAAGATTTGAAGAGGAAGATGAGAGGAAAGTATAATTTTAATCTGCACAAATAAGGTACAATGACAAACTTAGTGAAATTTTGGGTGGGGCAGAAGTTCTTAATATAAAGTTCATACATCTCTAGGGAGATCATCAAGGATGATCAATGTGTTTTTCTCAAAACATTTTCCTATGTAGTATATGTACACGCATACACACATTTATGTACTAAAGGTATTTTTAATGAAAAAATGTGATTATACTATAGACAATGCTATATGAACTGAGCTATTTATGTTTTAAACATCTTTTTTATATTAATATATGTAAATAGACATTATAGCTTTTAACAATCCTATGGCATTAAATTAGATGTAGACACCAAATTTATTTAATTATTTAATTATTTTATTTAATTGATTATTATAGCCTTATAGTAAAATTTAAAGTTTCCTTTGCTAAGTATTGTTTGGTCGTTTATGTTTGCATATGAATTTCTGTGCTGTTGTTTCCATGTGTGAGCAGAATGATGTTGGTAATTTAATGAATATTGCATGGAATCTGTAGATTGTGTTTGGTAGGATGAACATCTTAACAATGTTGATTCTTCCAATCCATGAGCATAGAGTATTTTTCCATTTGTTTGTGTCTTCTTTGATCTCTTTGATCAGTGTTTTGTAGTTTTCATTGTAAAGATCTTTCACTTCTCTGGTTAGGAAGATGCCGAGGTATTTCTTTTGTGTGCATGTGTGTGTGGCTATTGTGAATAGGACTGTGCTATTTATTTGGTTCTCTGCCTGTTTATTGTTGGTGTATAAGAATGCAACTGTCTTTTGCACGTTTATTTTTTACCCTGAGACCTTATCAAATCCTTTTTCAGTGAAAGAGGTTTTTTGACAGATTCTCTTGGGTTTTCAAGGTATAGGATCATATCATCAGCAAAGAAGGATAACTTAACTTTCTCTTTTCCTATTTGAATATCCTTGATTTCCTTCTCGTGTTTGAGTGCTCTAGCTAGGACTTCCAGCATTATGTTGAACAGGAGGGGTGAGAATGGGCAGCCTTGGCTTGAGTCAGTTTTCAGGGGAAATATTTCCAGTTTCTGTCTGTTTAGCAATATGTTGACTGTGGTTGTATCATAGATGACTCTTAGTATTTGAGGTATGGTCCCTCTATGCCTAGGTGTTTGAGGGTTTTTATGAAGAGGGGATGCTGGATTTTATCAAAAGCTTTTGTGCATCTAATGATATAATCATGTGTTTCTTGTTTTTATATCTGTTGATGTATTTAATTACATTTATGATCTTGAGTATGTTGAACCTGCCCTGCATCCTGGAGATAAAGTCTACATGATCATGATGGATGATTTTTGAGATGTATTGTTGGGTCCAATTTTCTAGAATCTTGTTGAGAGTTTTTGCATCTATGTTTACCAGGGATATTTTCCTGCAGGTCACTTTGTTGAATCTTTACCCAGCTTTGGTATCAGTGTGATGTTAGCATCACAAAATGATTTAGGAAGAGTTCCATTTTTCTCGATTGCCTGGAATACTTTCAATAGGTTTGTTAAAAAGCACTTCCTTGTATGTTTTGTGGAAAGCCTTATGGTCCAGGGCTTTTTATTGAAGACAGATTTCTTATGATGGATTAAATTTCCTGGGTTGTTATTGGTCTATTTGATGCCTTGATTTCTTCTTGTTTCAATCTTGGGAGGTTGGGTAATGTCAAGAAGTCCTCCATTTCATTTAGATTTTTGAGTTTGTTTCCATACAAGTGTGCATAGTAATTTCCGATAATATTTGTATTTCTTCAGGTTCAGTTGTGACTTGATCTTTTGCATTTCTGATTGTGTTTACTTGGGCTTTTTTCTCTTATTCTTGGTCATTCCGGCTAGAGATGAATCAATCTTGCACTGGGGACAATGCTCTCTGTGTTTGTGGAGAGCTGCCCCAAAGCAATGCAGAGATCCCCCCCTGGTTTTCAGATGCAGGTCTGCTGTTCTGTAGAGGCCTTCCTGGAGCACTTCTCTGCCCTGGCTTTAGAATGGCTGCTCAGCTTCTCTACAGGCTACTGTTCTTATCACAAACAGGGTGGGGAAAGTTGACTCTCTCCCCAGCAAGTACCACAGTCTCTGGATCTAAGGTCCTGCTGGCAGGGCCTTGCAGCCTAGCTTGGAGCTGGAGATGGTGGCAGCGAGTTCAGGTTTGGGGCGGCCTCTCCCTGCTGCTTTTTTTGGGAATCTGCCTCTGGTTTCCTCCTCACACTCATCCTGTAAACCCTCCCCCATTTCCCACCTTTCCTGGTGCTGTGGTGGTGAGAACAGCAGTCATTATGACAGCTTCCTCCCAGGAAAAGCTTTGCTGATTTTAGAAAATGGTGCTCAGCTTCTGTGCTCCAGGAAGTTCTAGGGTCCAAGCAGAGCAGCTACGGCACTATCCACTTCATGGGGAGAGCCCTGGCCACTTGCTACTGAGTACCCACTCAGTCGGTCACTCACATGCCTACTTACACACAGACATTCATACAGATTTGTCCATACACTCACTCACTCACACAGGGACTTGCACAGTCTGACTGGCTATGCCTCCATCTTCTTAAAGAACCAGTTTCAGAAATATTTGATGGCTGCACTAAATAGAATGAGAAGAATATTTTCTGGAAGGCATAAAATGTGAAGTCTGAGTCTCAGTAATCTTTGTATAAATTCCATAATTACTGCAAAGAAGTCACTTTCAATGATCTATTAAAATGTAAATTTTTTTTCCTAAAGGTCATCTAATGCTTATTTTATCAATTTGCCATGAAGACCCTGACTGTAATCAAAAGAGAATAATTTTCCACAATGTACAAGCACTGTGCCTTCAGGACCACTCTTGTGTAGCAGAAAACGGCAGCTTCTAGAATCAGGGAGACTTGTTTATCTGCTTCATTTTTGCCTCTTACTAGCTGGGCAAGTTTGCATAGTGGTTTAGATGACATATATAAGATACAAGAGACAAGCAACCTGATTTCAAACCTCAGCTTTGCCATTATGTTCTTGACATTGAGCAATTTCTAAGCCTCTCTATGCCTCAGTTACTTTATACATGTGAATAGCAGTAGTTCCTACTTCATAAGGCAGTGATGATGATGATGATGATGATGATGATGATGATGATGATAGTCCCAAGGATAATTTATGTCGCAGGACTGTTTCCTCATCTGCAAAAGCAAAGATAGTGCCACCTATTTCCAAGAATTACCACACAGGTTAAACAAATAAATATATAAGTAATTTGATATATAATATCAACTAAATAAATGTTGTCTTCCCCATCACCTTACTTCAGCCATTTGTTCCGTTGTTTATAGAAGAATAAAAATGGTAGATTCAGTCATTGAAGGTCTGGCTTTTTAGTTTTACTTTTAATATCACTGATCCCACAAATGTAAGCATGGTCTTTCAGCATCTATACGAAGTTAACTTGATTCTTGACATAACAAGCAGAGTTTTTATGCTCCTTCAGTCTCAAGATAGTTTAGATAATGTAACATGTAGAAAAATTGTAATTGTTACTTCCTAATGGAGTAATTTGGGATGTATCACTAACACTTCATCATTTCTCTTATCTTGGAAGAGAAGTACTTGGTAGAAAAGCCATCAAATAGGCCCGCCAAATCAGATTGACAAACCAAAGTTTCCCTTGATCAATTTTCTTGTTAGATAGCACCACTGCAAGATTTTATATCATTCAACAAACATTCACTGGACATTTTCTATGCAGCTATCATATTAAATTGATAGACATGAAAATGTGTCATCTGTGTCCTCTTTTAAGGAGAGATTTGTTGCTACAGCTGCTTAGAGTGCACTTAGCCTCTTCAGGGACTGCCCAAGGTATCATCATTCAATGGTTTGAGGTAGGATTATAGTCTGTCAGTTTTCGTTCAACGAGAGCCAGTCTAGCTTTACAGCTTCTTCTGGGTTTGATTGAGGCTTTTGTATCTGCATTATAGCTTAACCTCTACTCAGTTATACTACCTTCACCTTCTTTCCACAGTTTTTGATCCCATGGACACTTTCTAATAAACATCCATAACACTAAACTCCAACTAAAAATCCTCTTCTCAGATAATTCAGTCTGCAGTATATTACCAGGTACTATAGAGAAGGTCTGTGCATTTTTGTGCTTGGGCTAAAAGAATATGAAGCCCTAGCCGGGCTCGGTGGCTCAGCCTGTAATCCTGCGCCTTTGGGAGGCTGAGGTGAGTGGATTGCCTGAGCCCGCGGGTTCGAGACCCGCCTGGGCAACTTGGCGAGACCTCATCTCTACAATAAATCAAAAAATCAGCCGGGCGTGGTAGCGCGCGCCTGTAGTTCCAGCTACTC
>CAUYQG010123644.1:0-40816 GCA_963574415.1 Tarsius wallacei | reverse complement strand
TCCAACGTATTACCACAAGAAAATGACTGACTGTGGTGGGAAACTACGGGGCGGGGGAGGGGTAGGGTGATGGGACTAATGGTAGTAAATATCTGTCTGGGGATTGGGAGACACCTCTTATCAACAAGGGTGCCTGAACGAAGCATATTTGTATACCTAACCCTTAACTGTACCCCACAATATCATAATAAAAAATATTGATTATTAAAAAAATAAAAAATAAAAAAATAATAAAAGTCTGACAAGGCATGGAGATCTCTCTGAAGGCTCTAAAAAAAAATTCAATATCCATTTCCCTGACTCATTCAGCTTTTGAAGCCACCTACATTTCCTAGCTAATGGTCCTCTTCCTCTGCCCTCCAAGCTAGTAATTCTATGACCATGCCTCCTTTGTTACACCTCCTCCTGATCTCAGTCTCTGACCTTAGCCTAGAGAGGTTCCTCACTTTTAGGGAATCATGTGATTAGGTTGGACTTACTTGGATAATCTAGGATAACAAGATCCATAACCTCAATCACATCTGCAATGTCTTTTCTGCCATGTAAGGTAACATATTCACGGGTTTTAGAAATTAGAGTGTGAATTTGGGGGAGGGGGTCACTATTTTACCTCTCACAATCCTCCTTCTGTACCCTAAAGATTCATGTCTATTCCACATGTAAAATATATTCACTTCAAATATGAATATTCTCAACCCATAATAGTGTCTACTCAAAGTCCAAAATCTCATCTAAATCTCATCAGCTTTTTGTCAAATGTTTCCATTTTATCAGTGATCCCTCACATTTATAAGAAACATTTTATCAAATGGTTCCATTTGATGAAGGCATTCTGAAGCATTTTTACTGAAAAGACCAAGTGTGATTTTTGTCTTTTGTTTTCTTGTTTTTTGCAGATCCATCTGTCTAATGTATGCAATTTCAATCTTTCTATTCTGGGTGCAACTTTCAGCATATACAGTGAAGGTCATCACATGGTTGTCCTGTATTCTTATATTCTAGACTGGTGTTTATCACATATAGAGGACAAAGTTAAACATGAGACTAAATACTGTGTCTCTAAGTATCTCAAAATTTTCCATATGTTTGTAATCTTAAAAAGTCACAATTCATAGATGATTTAGTTTCTGATTTTCTGGGTTAGCAGTTTTAGCCAACACACAGACACAAACACAGATACACACACCTATACACACTAATATACACATATTCATCAAATAACAGTAGAGACTTGAAAATCGTATAATTTAATAGAGTAGCTAGTCCAGTGTCTTTATGGTCTTAGAATTTTAATTTTATTTCTACCTTTATAAATGTACCTTTATAGAAAAAGTATTCCAAGATTAAAATTAATTTCAGATTTCTTGGCAATTTCTTTCCTTTACTTGCATTTGCTCCTCATTAAATGAAATACTTTCATTTTAATAAGATTACCCAACAATTTTGGGTCATTCAAACCTATAAATGTTAGAAGTAAAACATATTAATAGTGAGAACAATATTGTAACTCCTCACAAAGTGCATAGACTTACAATAAACTTTGGCTGAGCAGACAAAGGTATTTGATCTATATTCTGTAGATGACCAAATAAGAAAGACATGCTTACTTACTGAAAACTACGGCAATGCTATGTTGTATAAATAAAGATAATTTTTAAAATTTTATTTCATGATATTTTAAATAAGATACATTTACAAGGGTTCATGTTTTCTTAGTCATTGTTGGTTTGAGGAAATTTTTAATTTGTACTGAAAAAAATTTCTTTTCTACTGAACCTGAAAAAAAATGACCTGAGAGAAATTTATAGCAAAGTTTCAATTTTGTCATCAAAGCTGTGTGTGCCAAGTTTTCATCCAAAAAAGCATCATCATGATGTCATTTTTAATAATCAAATATGGAATCAAAAACAATAAATAACAGTGATCCCTTGCATTTATAAGAAACATCATAGTTTTAAAAACATTTACTGACCTAGACATCTTCAGCAATAATTAATCATGAATTATTCATGGCAGATAAAAGATCTCTAGTTATCTGATGGGATCCCAATCTGCCCTCTTGAAATGTTTGAAGCCTTCTGGCATAGTGCCCTATGGAGAAGCTTGGTTCTTCCAGCTATTTGATTAATAAGAACATCCTGTATTTCAGTGAACAAAAAAACCACCCTCCTATTCTGATGAATAATGAAGGAAATCTCTGCAACCTAATATTTTAAACACATTTCATCATTTAAAAATTCTGACTTAGCTATATATTTTCCTTAATGTTGACATGCTAGGACTTTCATGTTTTTAAAAAGCTTCTGAGTTTTGCTTTTGGGGCTCTTCCAGGTCAAATTATTAATGTACCCTCCCTTTCCACTGAGAATATTTAGCACGCTTCACATTTTTTACGTATTAAACATTGTGCTCTTCTATCTTTCTTTACAATTTTCATCTTCCTCTCTTAACACCTCCTTCGCATACTGCTGGGCCTCCAAAGCCAAATAAGAGGTTTTAGGATGAAATCATAGGCAGAATTTGGAATAGAAATATTATTTCTAAAACTGGGTTGACTAACGATGTAATTAATATAAGGCTATAGGATCTTTTAGGAGTTTAATAATAGTTTCTTCCATTCTAGTTCTTCATTTTTTTTTTTCTAGCAATGTTTCAAGTGATTTAAGGTACTTTTCACAGATACTGATTAATCTAAATGAGTGTTCCTAAGTAACAAGGAGGAGAGGACAAGGAAGAGAGAAAGGAGGAAAACATTTGCTGAGAATCTACAACTGTGCTTGTCATTTTGTTCAAAATTTTCAGAGGACTGTGACTAAGAGTAGACATTGGAACCAAACCACCTGAGTCTGAATCCTAGTTCCACTGGAATCCCATCACTACCTATATGACCCTGGGTAAGTTATGTACTTACTCTGGATCTCAATCTTCTCATCTTCAACAAAGAGATAAGAATAGGACAAACACAGAATATTTGTGATGATTATATGAGTTCATATGTGTAAAGTCTCATGGCAGCGGTTGGCTTATAGTAAATGATATATGAACATTAGCTAATTATTATTATTGTTGATTATTATTATATCTCATTTGGTTTGGGCTCATAACAGCCCTAATATAAGATGGTTGTTTTCATCAGCATATTACTGGACAGGAGACTAGGGCTCACAAAAGTTAAAGAAGCTGACCACTCCCACATTTAATAAATGGTCTATGTGATTCCAAACCTGCTATTCTGCCACTGAAGGGAAGTGAGGACTGATGAGTCAGCTCTGTAAAGCTTAAAAAGGCCTTTCCTGTGACAGAATCATCAAAACCATAAAAGCCCCTCTTCCTTCTTAACCATCATTTAGTTCTTTACCTCTCTTTCATCACTTTGCTGTCTTTTTAACTCTTTCTTGTTTTATGGCTTCATTGGAGTATAATTAGTATCCCAAAAAACTGTATGTACCTGATTTTTATATTTTGATGAGTTTGGACATAAGCATATACTCATGATATCATCACCTCAATTAAAGCAATACAAATATCCATCACCTCCAAAAGTTCCCTGTGTCCCTTTGCCATATTGGTATTAAGAGCCCTTAACGTGAGATATATCCTCTTACAAATTTTTAAGTGCACAACATATCATTAATTAAATCCACTATATTGGAAAGCAGATATCCAGAACTTACTCATCTTGTATAACTGTAACTTTATACACATTGAACAACTCCCCATTTCTCTTTATTGCCATCTCTGGCAACCATTGTTCTATTTTCTGATTCTACAAGATTGACTATTTTGGCCAGGTGCAGTGGCTCACGCCTATAATCCCAGAACTTTGGGAGGCCAAGCTCAAGGCTAAACTCCCTGAGCCCAGGAGTTTGAGGCCATACTAGTCTACATAGTGAGACCTCGTCTCTACAAAAAGTAAAAAAAATTAGCCGGGTGTGTTGGGGCAATACATTTCCTGATTTCAAACTATATTGTAATGCCATAGTAATAAAAACAGCATGGTATTGTCATAAAAAAGATCCAAAGATAAATGGCACAGAATAGAGCCCAGAAATAAGCCTACACATATATGGCCAATTGATCTTCAGTAAGTGCACCAGGAATACACAATAAGGAGTTCATATTCTTTTCAATAAATGGTGTTGGGAAAACTGAATCCATGTGCAAAAGAATGAAATGGAACCCCTGTTTTATACCATACATAAAAATCAACTCAACATGAATTAGTGACTTAACCATAAAACCTGCAACTGCAAATAAAATTCCTATAAGAAAACATAGGAAAAAAGCTTTTTGATATTGTTTTTCCCCTTTTAATTCCAACATTAATAACATACATAAATTGCTATGAGGAAAATATTATAAATAAGGGGAAAAGATGTTTTGTTCCTCCCCATAAAAGTCCCACCAAACTTATAGCATATTAGACTTATTGGCTTCCTAAAGAGCTCCCCCAAGTATTTTCCACTGATTTCTCTTCCTCCCATAAATTTCTATAGCATTTACGGCCTGAAAAAAATGGCTAAAACTTTGTCATGTATATAATTTATACAGCTAAGCTGCACATAACTCAAGATATAAATTTCAGATAATAAATAGCTTTTCAGATATCACTGAATGATGAGCTTTATTCTTTCTTGACGTCTTTCTTTCTCTATCCTTCCCCAGTTGTCTCGTCAAACAGGCCCTGAACATGCATTGAGTCAAAAAGCAATCATTCTAAGATCTGTAGCTTAGTTGTAGGCATGTCACACAATTGATATTTTATTTATATGAATGTCCTGGTTTTGATAATGTATTGTGGCTGTGTTAGATGTCATCACACCATAGTAGGATATCTATAAATTGATAAATGGGAGACATAAGAAATCATAGGTTAAATTTGGGGACCTGAGGATTTAAATGTACTCTGCTTCTGATTTTACTTCTTTTGGAGCACTGCTAAAAAATAGATTCAAGATACAAAATATTTGAATGGAAAAAAGTCCTAGGCATTAGAACAGATAACCATTATTCATGTTACCATGTGTGGTTGAGTCTTCCTTTAAACATGTGTTGCCAAATGACTAGGACACTGGCTCGGTTGTCAGGTTCAGTTGTAGTTTATGGGGTTCTTAGTGCAAAAAGAAGTCAGCTACTTTTCAGACAAATAAATATTCACAATTTTTTATTCTTACTTTTTTATATTTTGGCTTTACCTCTTAAATTACTGCCCAATGACATAAAACAAGAAATAATTTTTTGAAAGACTTAAAAAACAGGAAATGCATCATTGAGAAAAAGATGTTATCTTTGTACCTAAACAGTGGAAACTTATGAACTTTTCTCAACACTGTAGTTCTTTCCACACTACCATTGCATAAATTTTATAAATGCCACTGTCAATGAGCAATTTAAAATGGTTTTTTCCAAATATTAGAGAAATAAAAATTATATTACTTTAATTTGGTTTTAAATATCACTTGCTCTATGGAGTATAGTGTCAATAAACTCAAGGTTGTGGGTTTACTTAGCTTCTATCAGTAGAAAATTTGGTATCGTGACCATAGACTATATCTTTAACCACCAGACACCCCCAGCAGTTTAGTCCAACCAGTTCACTCTACTATCAAACAGCTCAAAATATCATCTTAAAAAACAAAGTCCACAGCCGGGCTCGGTGACTCAACCTGTAATTCCAGCACTTTGTGAGGCTGAGATGAGTGGATTACCTGAGCTCGCAGGTTCGAGACCAGTCTGGGCAACTTGGTGAGACCTTGTCTCTACAATAAAATAAAAAATATCTGGGCGTGGTAGTGCATGTCTGTAGTTCTGGCTACTTGGAAGGCTGAGGCAAAAGGATCGGTGGATCCCAGGAGGTCGATACTGGGGTGGTCGTGAGCGTGCATGCCACTGCATTCCAGCCTGGGCGAAGAAGTGAGACTCCAACTCAAAAACAAACAAGCAAACAAACAAAAAAACAAAGTCCAGCAAGTCACAATAGTTCAAATTTATGGTAAAAAAACAAAAAACAAAAAGCAAAAATAAAACAAAAACAAACAAAAAAAACCTTACTCCATTATAATGTAAATGAAAAATTTTCATTTTAAGGAACCATAGAAAATCCTTATATGTGCTTTCCCCCAGAGAATATTTTTTTGACTCAGTCTACTCCTGCTAGAATTTTAACTTCATGAAAAAAGAGAGTTTGTCTGCTTTATTTATCACAACAGTACCAATACTTCCAACAGTGCCTGGCACTCAATGTATAGAACATGCAGTTCACCAAAAAAAGAAAAAAAGAAACAAAAAAATTGCTGAATACACTTATCTCAAATGGAAATTGAGTACTTGGCAAGTTTAACACAACAATTCCCAAAATGTGGTCCCTAGGATGACAGCATCAGTAATACCTAAACACTTGTTAAAATACAAATTATCTGGTCCTACTGCAAACCCACCAAATCAGAACTTCTAGGGGTGGTGTTCTGAAACATATATTTTTACATGCTCTGCAGGTGATTCTGAGGTATGGTAAAGTTTGATGTTTACTATTTTAACCCAATGAAGAAAACCCTTGCCCAAACTCAACTCTGATTTGCAGCAGCAGTTTCAAATCACATAAATCCAGCCATCTTAGTACAAAAGTATACATATGTATCTTAGAATAAATCCCTGCAAAATGAGTTTCAGCGAAGAGTAGGTATTTGGGCTATTAATGGTTAATCACTGTTATGCATTTTATGTAGCAACAAACCTTGAGTTCTAAGAAAAGTATGGGAGACAAAAACAAAAGATGTAGAATACAATATCAAGCAAGCAAGTATGACTTTAAGGCTTGCCCCAGCTCACCATCTTTTATGGCATATCTTTAAAACAGAAGTCAGTTAATGAACATGAATGTCATGTCATACGGTGTTAATGTCCCTACAATAACAGCCAAAGACCTATGTTTTTATTGACCAGCCGTAAGTTATCCAAAGAATGACATAATTACTTTCAATAAGCTAAATAATATCAAAGTAGAAAATTCTATGATTCAATGGAAGAACATCAAGGGCCTATAATGTTCCAAAATAAACATATTTCCAGATGACAGAAAGTGAGAGGGATGAGGCTGGATTGAAAAGGCTCCTGACAAGCCAGAAGAATTTATTAAATCTAACAAAACAAAATTGAAGAGGATGAAAACAAACCTCTATATCTGGGCTAAATTTACACACACTGCAAAAGGTATCGATTTGAGAAGATTTGGCTCAGCAATAGTATACATTTAAAAAACCAAACCAAAACAAAAGGCTTCATTTGCAACCCCCCTCCCATGAGCCAACATCATGTTCCCCATCACCCTGAAAGCAACAATGACCCTTGGATGCCTGAGCAGAAGGAAAGTATCTAGAAGCAAAACCACACTTGTGCTCTGATCTGCTCTGGGCAAACCACATCTGAAACTTCTGACTTCTAGACCCACACTTGATGGAGATTACAGTAGAATAGAAGAGCAAGGATGATGACTAGAAACCATGATCTCTGTGACATAAATGAAGCAACTCTTTGTAGCTAGACCATGGAAAAAGGGCTCAGGCGTGTGAGTTGAAGCATGCTAGCTATCTTCAGATAAGTGAAGAAGAATTTATCGTGTTCTGTGTGACTCTAAGGCGATAAAGTTAAAGTCAATGAGTAGAAGCCACAGAAGAGTCTTTGGTTCCAACAAAAGTAAAGCAGGAAGAATCATCGCGATAGTTTAATGTGTCAGTTTGGCTGGGCTGTAGTATCCATTGATTCAATTAAATACAAATGTAGGGGTTAAAAAGAGGGTATTGTGTAGAGGTAGTTAATATCTATAGTTAGTAGAGTTTAAGCAAAGGAGACTACCCCTGTAATGTGTGTGGGCCTTATCCATTCTTTGGAAGGACTTGAGTGCAAAACTGAGGTTTTCTAGAGTGGAAGAAATTCTGCCTCAAGTTGCAACATAAACTTCTGCCAGAGTTTCCAGCCTGCTAGTCTGCCCTACAGATTTCAGTCTTGCCAGTCACCACAATCATGAGAGACGATTTCTTTAAATAAATGAATGAATGGATGTGTGTGAGTGTGTATGTGTGTGTGTATCCTATTCATTGTGTTTCTCTGGGGGAACCCTGACTGATAGAGTTGTGCAAGTTGTGCAAAATGATCTCCTTCAAATCATGTTATGTTCCCATCACTGGAGACATTCAAGTGTAGGCAAGGAAACCACTTGGGTCATAGTAAGGAGACCATTTGAAATATGTGCCTCTTCCTACAATTAGAAAACATGTGTGTCAAGCTAGACCTCATAGTCTTACTCCATTAATTTATTAATTAAGATCTATTATGTGTCAAATACTTTGTGAGGCTATGGAAATATAATGACACACAGAAACAGTTACTGCGCTTTTTGAAATATACATGGAACCTGGACTATGGGCAGGGTACCAAGCCAACCATTCTAGAACATAAAGTTGGTGCTCAATATATACTAGTTGAATGAGTAAAATCATGCTTTACAATTGTAAGTAAATATACACACTCAGGCATACATGTACCTATATGTTATTTGAGAAATCTTTCTATCAAAAATATTCAATTTGTTTTTAAGGCAGAGTCTCTCTAAGTTGCCCAGAGTCTTATACTTCTGAATGCAAATGACCCTCCTTCCTCAGCTTCCCAAGTAGCTGGGACTTCAGGCATGTACCACTGCACCTGGCTTAAATGTTTTAAAGCTTTAATTTTTAGCAAGAGGCAGAAGGATTGCCTGAACCCAGCAGATCAAGGTTGCAGTGGCCATGAGCATGTCACTGCACTTCAACCTGGGCGACAGAGTGAGACTCCAACTCAGAAAAAAAAATTTTTTTTTGCAAGAATAAGATTTGATTATCAAAAAATTATATATGTTTCCTTCCCCACTAAAGAATGTTATTTTCCTAAACTCACCTTCTTGCCTCCTGATTGCCCCCTTTACATACTGATCCTAAAAAAAAAGACTCAATCCTGTTCATTCGACATACAGTTTTTGAAACTGCAAATTCCTAAAGCATAGAAATGACAACCTCTGGATAGGCTGCAACATTCCAGCCTGTTACGTACTCCATGGAGAAACATGAACAGCCAACTGCTGGGCTGAGTGTATTCACCTGGTCTCCAGTGATGGACAGTTAGAAAACTTACCAGACAGCTTTTCCAAACATAAACAGTAAGGAACACAAGGGGAAGGACTGGGTAGATTTCAATAATAAGAGAATCTTAACATTAAGCCCATATTTGTCTCACACTTGTAGTTTTACAAAGTACCTTCAAAACCATAATTGCATTTTATCCTACCTGTATCACTGTCAAAAAAACAGAACAAATGAATGCATCACTGAACAGATGAATAAAAAGAGATATAGATGGGCTAAAACTGAGGTTAAAACCCAATTCTTACAGTTATGAATTGTGTTTTTTTAGTTAGATCACAATGACAGGACATAGTGCATAAGTTATTTGGATAACAATGAAAAATTTGTTCTTTAGCAAAAGTTGATTCATCAGTTTTTTTTTATACCTGATCCAAGGCTGTAAGAAATGGAAAACTACCTTACAGGGGAGCTTACATATGCTGAGAATCTTGGCTATATTGATTCACAACACATGAGGTACTCCTAGGTGAACTTGCCAGGCATTGGTTATCCACTGGTTACTAGGAATTTCTTATAAAAACAAAATTTATCATGTTATACAAGATTCATATTACAAAATTCTAATAATCATCTCCTTGCCTAACACAATGCTCAGGAGGATGTAGAAAAAAATGAATGTTACTAAATGAAAGCCTTTAGTAGCAAAGTTGCAAGAGCCCTACATAAAGTCATAAATTGGAATTCTAGACTTGGCTCTAGCACCAACAAGCTGGGTGATCTAGCCAGGGATCTCTCTCATATATATATATATATATTTCTCATATGTATGTACAAGCTTTACATATCTGTTTTTTATGCTGAAATTACCTAGTTCAGATTGCCTTGCCTTTACTCTATAACAACTCTTATTTTTCATGGGATGGAAGAAATTATGGCTGTTTTTCTGAAACCACATCCATTTTCAAAGGCAGCTGTAGCAACAGAGATGCATTTGCACTGGAATTTTGACTTCAAGGCCAGTACCACCTTGAACATTTGGCTGATTTCCCCAAACCCATAAGTTGGAGAAATACCAGGAATAAAAAGGGGAATTACAAGGGTGATTTAAAATTTTCTTCACTCCCCTTAAAGTTATCCCTTTGTAGTTGCCAAGAAAACAAGTCAAGAACAAAATGGAACTGATAGCTGGCTGGTATTTAACTACAGAAACAATAGTTCAATGAATAAATCAGCCATTGAAATAAAGGACAATGGAATCTTAGTAATATATTTCAATAAAGAAAAGCAAGGAAAAGATGTGTCTTTTTGACTTTGAAAAACAGTCCTTGATTTTATTTTGTTTTGTTTTCCAGTTTTGTCCTCTCCTTAATAATAATTTTCTTAGGCCGGGCTCGGTGGCTCAGCCTGTAATCTCAGCGCTTTGGGAGGCCAAAGTGAGTGGATTGCCTGAACCCGCGGGTTTGAGACCCACCTGGGCAACTTGGCGAGACCTTATCTCTACAATAAATCAAAAAATTAGCCCAGCGGGGTTGGAAGGCTGAGGCAAAAGGATCGCCGGAGCCCAGCAGGTCGAGGCTGCAGTGGCTGGGAGCGACCACTGCGCTCCAGTCTGGGTGACAGAGTGAGACTCCAACTCAAAAATAATAATAATAACAGTAATAATAATAATAATAATAATAATAATAATTTTCTCAAGAGAAAAGCCTTAATTAAGAATTGATCATTGCCAACCAACAAAAATATTTAACATCCACCATAAACAATTGATTTTAATTTGTTTCTTTTCTTTCTTTGTTTTCCTTTCTTTTCCTGTGCTCTCTTAAGCACCATTCCTTATCTTTGCTTTTCTTTTTGGGCATGCAAGAAAAGTCCGTGATAACACAAATTGCACAGAGTACTGGCCTTCATACATATCTATAGGCATACATCTGCAATTTGAAAACAGCCTTTCATTGTTGTGGTAAAAAAAAAATGACAATCAACTTATTTAGGCTGGTTTGCTTTTCTATCTTTGCAGGTAAAGGAAGATATAAATTCTGGAAAGCCACAAGTAACCATATCACTGTATTTTAGGACAGCAGAGATGTTATTTTTTCTAGTTTCATTCAAAATTGTCTCAAGACCACCTCCCTCCCTTTGGTTGAATCCTTTAAAAAAAAACCAATTATTTCTCTAAGCACCAACTACACAAGAGCTCAATGGATCTCATTTTGGGGAATCCTTCAATTTTTTGTTGTTTTAGAGATGTGGGGTACAAGTAAGTGTTAACCACACAAGTAGGTGAAGTTTGGGACTCCTGAACACGTGTGTGTGTGTGTGTGTGTGTGTGTGTGAATAAGCTCTACTTAGTTGTTTTTTGAGTTTATTCACACACACACACACACACACACACACACACACACACACACATGTTCAAGAGTTCTGCACAAATCTGGGCAGAGGAAAATATAAATTGTCCTTCTTCTTACCTGGACTAATGTTTTTAGAAAATTTATCACTAAGATTAAATAATCTTATCTCTCCAGTCCCATTTTCATTGCAGCATTATTCACAACAGCCAAGATATAAAAACAACCTAAATGCCCATCAACAGACAAATGATTTAAACAAAATTTTTTTTTTACTTTAAAGATATGGGGTACAATTCAGGTTAGGTACCCTTGTTGATGAGGTGTGCCTCTCTCTCCCCTGGCAGTTTCCCTCAATTGCCAATCCCACCTCCCCTCCCCTGGCAGTTTCCCGCTACTGCCAATCACTTTCTTATAGTATTATGATAATTGTTCAAGGTATGCTTATGAGTGAGAACATATAGTACTCTGTTCTTTGTTTCTGTAATAGATCACTGCATATACAAATGATTTTTTTAATGTGATACACACACACACACACACACACACAGATGCAGACACACAATGAATATTACTCAGCTTAAAAAAGGAAATGCTGTCATCTGCAACAACACTAATAAACATAGAGGACATTATGCTAAGTGAAATAAGCCAGTCCCATATAGATAAATATTGCATGATTTAACTTACATGTTGAATCTAAAAAAGTCGAATTCATAAAATTTGAGAGTAGAACGGAGGTTACCAGGGGTTGGGGTGGGAGTCGATGGGAAAAGAAGAGACATTGGTCAAAGTGTAAAAGTTTCAGTTAGACAAGAGGAACAAATTCTGGTGATCTGTTACTAAATACCATGGTAAGTGTAGTTAATAATAAAGTAGCCTATATTTCACAATAGATAAATGAGAAAATTTTAAATGTTCTCACCACAAAGAAATGATAAATATTTGAGGTGATGGATATGCCAATTAGCCTGATTTGATCATTCCACAATGTATACATGCATCAAAACATCACACTGTACCCCATAAATATATAAATTATTTGTCAATTAAAAATAAAATGAGCGGGCTCAGTGGCTCAGCCTGTAATCCCGCTTTGGGAGGCTGAGGTGAGTGGATTGCCTGAGCCCACGGGTTCAAGACCCGCCTGGGCAACTTGGCGAGACCTCATCTCTACAATAAATCAAAAAATTAGCTGGGTGTGGTAGCACGTGCCTGTAGTTCCAGCTACTTGGAAGGTTGAGGCAGAAAGATCGCCGGAGCCCAGCAGGTCGAGGCTGCAGTGGCCGGGAGCGGCCACTGCACTCCAGCCTGGGTGACAGAGTGAGACTCCAACTCAAAAAATAAAAAAATAAAAAATAAAATAAAATAAAATGAAACATCAAATATACTTGATTGATGGTGAAAAAATTATATAATATTAGAATAATGATGCCCCAAAACCTGAAGAGCTGATTGGGACCTTAAATAGGAAAAAACTGAGTTAAAGGACAGTTGTCAGTGTTCACATTCATATAGTGTGTGCAACTGCAGCTATTTCTCTTATTTGTGGTCCTGAGGAGGACCTGAGGCATAGGTATTATTGGAGCCACAGATAAACTTGTTATATCTTCCTGAGGAGTTCATTTTAGTCACTGATTTGTCGGGAAATTGTTTTCATACTCAAACAAACATAGATATGTTGCAAACTAATTGTAAATTTTGCATATATTTCATACAATTACTAAAATATGCAAAATAATTACATGATTATGAGATGCTTACATGCCCCACACCTCCCAATTTTTTCTCTTCTTCTTTTAGAAGTACTCTGAAAACAATGTTTAACACCACACCATAAAGTCTAAAGGAAGAGAAAGAACTGGTGTATAGCTACTTAAGAGCAAGTTATAAAAAACAAAGGATTAGTTCTATAACATAAGGAAACTGACCTACCCAAGATGCTACTGATGTCTGTTTTTTTATTTAATACATATGAATTTTTAAAATTTAATACATATGAAATTTCATAAATATATCCCAGTCATAAAGTATGCAAATACTTTAAAGCAGTTTATTTTAAAAGTCACATTTAAAATCAGAATTGTCCCTGTCCCGCTTAAAAATAAAATTAAAAACTTTTTATAACGGAGAGAGAAAAAAAAGGAGGAAAAAATAAATCACTTCTCTTTGTGTCACAGAAAAAAAAAAATCATAAGCTGGTTTGTATTTGGCACTCAATTCATAGCCCAGCAGTCTGAGTCTATGAACTTAAGCCTTCATGGATGAGTGCATCAATTGGCTTTTGAATTAGGGGATAGCATTACTCAATTAACTTTGAGACTAGCCCTTTCAAGAAATATAGTTAGCTATGACACACAATATTTCAGTTCTAAAATGAGAATGTCAACTGTGAGACTAAATTTAAAATTTCAGTTGTTTTTCTATCAGCCTCTCCCACACTCACTACAAATCTGAAGACTATGAATACAGGATGCATTTAAATAAAAATGTGTGTATTCTAGGTTATTGGCAGGTCTTACTGCTTTAATTACGTGGAGCCTGTCAAAATATAGGCTGATGCACACAAACAAAGAAATTTCTGCCCTGCATGCCACACAATCAATGCTTTACCCTTAGCCAGTGAAGGTAAATATTTGCCCTATCTACCTGTTGCAGGAGAAGATGGAAAGGGATGGCCCTACACTTTGTAGCACTCTTGCACTATACATTACATGCACATACATCCCTCACAGGTCTTATCAGTGCTCTTAGTAATTAGCTCATTATTAAATTTGTCTCTGCTGACACTCCTGTGGTCAAATTGTCAACCAAAAAGTTCTGGTAAATGTTAAATTCTGTTTTAAATATAGAGAGCCTATCTAATACTTGGGCTTAGGGGGTCATCTACTACTTACCAGGAGCTTCTAAGTTTAAGGGTGTTAATTTATTGATGACAGTAATGTATTTCTGGCTATTTTTTTCAAGGTTGGATATAAGCCATAGGAAGTATTGATGCGATCATCAGCAGTCAAGCTGTAATTGACATTAACCAGACTCTGAGCTCAAGAAAGAGAATGAGTGTGTGTGTGTGTGTGTGTGTGCACATGTGCATGTGTGTGTGTGTGTTTGTGTGTATGTATTGAGGATATGCTGAGTAGGGATAGAGTTTTCACCTTATGAGCTGTCTGACTTTTTGTGAAAACCAAAATACCCACTTGAATGCAAGTGTATCTTTGATGATATGTTTTCACTAGAGAACTAACAAGTTAAAATAAGCATATGTCAAAAAATTATAATACTATAAACTAATGCTTAAACATTTGCTATGTACCAGGTGCTGTTCTAAAACACTTACAGGTGATAAATCTACTGTCCTAAAACATTTACAGGTGATAACACATTCAATTCTAGTAACAGTTGTGATAGGCGCCATTACAAGCTGAAGATGTTGAGGAGTTAATACCTTGCCAAAGTCACCAAGTTCACACAGCTAATAGTGGACAAAATTGGGAGTCGCATGGTCACAATGTGATGCCAGAGCTCTCACTCTTGATTCCAAACTATACTATTCTCTGTTAGCAAATGGGCAATGTGGTCTTATTTATCTCCAATTCCAATGTGGTGTTGAGCATAAGGAAAAGTGGAGGGGACAAGTAAGACTTGAAACTTCTGAAGCAATTCATACAGACCCATGTCAAATCAGAGATGGCGCTCAGTTTCCACCTTTCTGAGATCTCAAGCTGGCTCCCTGGGGGTGCTTCCCCTGCTGAGTATCTGGGGATAAATTAGATGTGGGGACCCATGGGAAGGTCATGGCCAGTCTTGAGAGGCATTTGCATCAGTGAGGCTCTGAAGCTACATTTCGGCAGACAATTGTCTCCCATGCATTGGTCAAATCAGTGCTTCTTTTAAAATGTGAGGTGTGGTTACAGATCCCAGGGAAACAGTCTAATGTTGAAATAGGAAAATATTGTCCATAGCTGACAGACAAATGGCAATTGTCAAAGGTATGTGGTCTATCATTGTCATTTTCATCTAAATGAAAATAAACACAGATAGTGGGATGTATTAAAGGTAGATAAAGAAACCAGTCCAAAGAAGATCTGAATGTTAGAGTTGGGAAGGAACTTAGTGAATAATTTCAACCTCTGCATTTTACATAAAATAAAACTAAGGGCATCAGAATTTTATCTCTGTGTGCAGGTGTTATCTTCAGCTCTGGGTATAAGGAATCATCCCTAGGGAGAGAGTATAGCGTGAGAGTACAAGAGCATGATATATAGAAGCCTGGAAGCCTTGACTTTTGAGAAGAGAGCAGCCCAGGAAGACAGCTGGTTAGGAGAAAGGGAGAGGGAGCAAGAAAGCTAAGGTGTGTTACCACGGAAGCCTGGGAAGGAAGGTCTTTAGGAATGTGTAAGCAGCTATGTTAACTGATGGAAAGAGGTCTAAAAAGATGAGAACTGGGGAATGTTAATTAGGTCTGTTATTGTTCGGAGGTGACCTTAGCAAAAAAAGCAGTTTCAGTCACATGGTAACAATGGAGGATTGTCATGTTTTAAGCAATGAATGAGAGATTCTAAAAAAAGTTAAGACACTAAGGGCAGAACCCATATTCAATAAGCTTGAAGAAAAGAAAAGATGGAGCAGTAGACAAAGAAGTAATTAAAAGAAGTTGGGGAAGGAAAAAGGAAATGGGGGTCTAAGCCCTGGTCGTTGGACCCTCCTTAATAGGAGGTGGTACCTAGCTGGCTCTGAGACAGTGAAGATGGGAAAGAGATGGATATACGTACAGCTAAGTACTTCTCTCAGCTGAGTTTTAATTTTTTATATTTAACTTTGTAAACTAATAAATGATGTGAGGTTAAAAAATCCCCTGTCCTTATTGCCTATGGTAAATCTGGAATGAATGACTAATAAACAGCCAGCCCCAGGCCCAGATCCTGTACTCACAAGGACTTAGACAAGCTCTTTGTTGGCAGTGCATGCCTTCTCCCACACTCCCTTCCCTTCATCCTCCACTCACTGGAACGGCTTCCTCATTCTCCAGATCCTTCCACTAGCAACAGAAATGAGGTTCTCACGCCATTAGGAAACACTGAGGAGATTAACAGGGAGGAGTTTAACTATCTCCAATCTTATGAAGGTTGGCAGTTTCTTAGCCTTGCCAACTATCTATTTTCCTTGCTTGGTTTCTGCCAGAGGCAAGAACAAACAGCAAACAGAAGAAAAGGGTGGTAGAAGGAAAGGGCACTCCTAAGAAAATTAAAAGAAAAAAAAGAGAAAAGGGAAAATTACTATTGAAATTAAACCAGAAAGCAGGTTAGGAAAGATAGTTTGGTCACAGAATTAAAAATTGCTTATGTGTGTTTGTTTAAGATTATGTGGATTACCTGATGTATTGGATATACAGATTATTTTCAAACAGGTTTCCCTCTAAAAACATGAACCCACTAGATATCTGTCTGAGTCCTTTCCTGAGAACCGAGAGCTCCGCGTGCGAAGTCAACTAACGGTTCTTTCCTCTAGTAAGAGACCACGGCAACATGTTGCCTTAAAAAGCCATATTACCCTGACATTTGAGCAATATTGACTTTAACCTGCCTTAATTACAGAATCTAAGATATCTTTTTCAAATCGGATATTATGTTCATTTTTACTTCCAACATTTCGCCCTTAATCTTAAAGGACTGCTAGCCTTTTCTCAGGTGGAGAATAAAACAGCCTCTGAATACCAAATTAACCAGAATTTGCTAATTCAGATTCAAAGCACTGACAATAGCTGTGCTTGAGGGCATGCACTCCTAAAGTTTTAGGAGTCACCCCAAGATTTTAGAAGTGTTGGGCAATAATGCAATTCCATTTCTGATATAGATGTATTTACTTAACAAGTCTTTATTAAGCACCTGACATATGCTTGACACATTGGACTATTTGCTGAGAATATTAAAATGAATGAGATATAAAATCAGCCTCTCAGAATCTCATATAAACAGAAAAGAACAAACATATTTTTAAATTACTATGATTTGATTTCTTTGGAGGTTGTTAAAATTTCTTTCTCAGAATGCCAAGACCTATGATATACCCATTGCCTTGTGTGTTATCAACAAATAAGAAAGGGCAACATAACAGTTGATTATGCAAAATAAAAGTTGTAGATAAAGAGAAACTTCTAAAAAAAGCAACAAATGAGAATATGAGAAACGTCAACCACTTACCCAATCCCAAGAGGCAGTAACCAAGACACACACACACACACACACACACACACACACACACTACAACTGCAACAAAAATCTTACCTGACTTGCCCACGCCTGCTCTCCCAAATATTGCCAGTTTGACTTCTGCACTTTTAGCCATGATGGGTGCTGGTAGACAATTTACTGTTGTTAAAATTAAGATGCCGAGCAAATCTGTTTGGTTCTAGCCTTTGTATTCACCATTTCATTGTGAATCTTGGAAGAGTCCACAATCTTTAAACAAAAGAGATTTTGGAATTCATAAGTGACTGGAAATGAATTGATAATTATTAAGCATCTACCATAAGCCAGCGACCATTCACTCTCTCAATATTTTATAATTTAATTTTCACCACTATCTTGTGAGAGGGTTATAGTCACTTACTATAAATGATTCAACTAATAAATGGTAGATCCAGGACTTGAATTAGATCCAGTTAATTCTAAATGTGCATTTTCACACACAATAGCATTTTCTAAAGTACTTGCTCAAGAAATTTTTTTATGAAGGCATTGGTTCTTGGTAGTAATTGAAAATAAATACTTGAAGTATGTGAATACATACATTTACCATTCCTGTAAGCATTCGATGTACAAACATGCACATGTAGAAAGTGACTTTGGGCCTTATTTCTTTTGGGGTTGAAAAATATACATTCATATTAGTCAATTTCATTTTAACACAATTCAATTTTGCATTTCAAAGCTAAATTTTATCTTATTTCATAGTAGCTCACATGATCAAATCATATGACAGATACACATGCTCCAGGAATTGATATATAACATCCAGATTATATTTTTATATTTTGCTGGGCATTATGCCCTGGCTCACAGACGATGAATACTATGCACCAAGTACTGATTCCTTCTATATGACAACCTCATGTATATTGGTTCATAGCACTGTCCTAACTCTTGGGAAATGGCATTGGGTATTATGTAAGCATATCATATATAGGTTGGTACTTTAGAAATGACATCTAGGTTCTTAGCACTACAGAAATGTAAATTTGGAAAGATCCTTGGGGATTAGCAAAGAAATCCTCCCACCACTGCAAGAATTTTAGGACTAGACAATCGTTCTGTACCTAATTTACCATTTCCATGTACGAGAGGTGGGATCATTACCTCCGAAAGCTGTTCATTTCTCTTATTAGGAGAAACTGTCTTTCTTATATTGGTCTGTAATCTGTCTCCCTGTCACTTCTCATTGTCCGAATTTTTTGCCATGAAACGACGCAAAGCAAGTCAATTTTTTCCTTCATTGAGAATCCTAAAAGAAGTCAAGTATCATTAGCAACCTTTGCCACATCCTAGCCTTCCACTTTCTAGGAAAAAGGGGCTCAGCCTGTCCTCTCATTCTTCATGGGATGCACATTCTTGTTTATGATTTTTTTTTTTTACCTCACTTCCTTTTCCATCACAAGCAACAGTCTCCCCAACACCTTAATCACTCTAAAAATGTGGTCTCCACTATGTTCTACTTTGAGATATGACCTAACAAACAGAACCAGTGTAAGTTCCCTGAGACTGGTCTTCATGATCCTTTATCAGCACATGCAGGTTGTACTGTAGCACAGACTCTCACTTTAAGGCTCACATCATGGACTACAAACTCCCCCATTCTGAACTTCTGCAATCAGTGGTTTAAACCTAAATACCAGACATCACTTTCACCCATGTTAAAACTTAATCAGGTCAGTCTTCATAATTTATCTACTTTTTCAGTCTATAAACATATTTTTGGAACACAAATGTGTTATCTAAACATGTTAACTGTTCTTGCCAGATTTTGTCTTCTACAAAATTTTTAAAAAGAGAAAGAAAAAAGTGAAAAATCTTTCTGATAAAGTATTTCTACAAAGACATTAACATGTAATTGTTTTCCTCATTAATGTATTCAAGTTATTGACCAGTACCAAACAAATTTTGTATTAACTGATTTACAAAGTGCCAGAGCTTCCTCTGAAGGAAAAGGTCAACATCAGTTTTTGTTTACTTCCTCTCTAATAATGAAAACACATCTTATTAATCATTAATAGTACAAAACCCAGAAGCTTTAACATCTGCAAGTTGTCCAGTCCCATACTTTTGGCTAAAGATAAAAGAATTTCTTTATTTGTCTTTTTATATGCGTTCATTAAGAAAAAGCCCCAGTGTTTCAGGTTCAGTGCTTCATTACAGAAGCATAATATATTGAGATATATTAATTATTTCAATTATAAGTGGGAATAGATGCTGGCAAGCACTTCTTTGAAACATAGAACATGTAAGTGTCTGGAACTAATCTAAACAACAATCTGCTATTTCATGCAAACTGATCATACCCATGCATATAAAATTCAAGTAATTATCTTTCTGATTAATGTTTCATGAAAGTAGTCATCAAATATGATTTTTTTAAGTTAAATATTTCAGTAACTCCCAAATGGCCTCAGAGGCATAGGAATTTTACATAAGAAAGAAAAATTATGGGGTTATTTTTTTCACTTATAACCTAATAAAGATATAACTGATTATTGTCAACCTAACGTTATGTTTAGAAAAATCACTTTAAGGAAGACACAAAATTGACATAAGTGCTTCAATATTTTTTTTCATATGAATATGTGAAAAGTTACATTCGACAAGAGAAACAACAAAAATAGATGTGCAATTGTTGTAGCAACTGTTGCCAAGTTTCTGGTGTTCAAAATATTGCATAGTCTGAGAGCTTCCATAACATTAATAGGAAAACTCATTTGTCTTAATGTTGTGCTGAAATATTCTGACTAGGACTAAACGTTGCTATTCACTTTTTATGTGGACAGTGCTTTATTAGGACCAAAACTTTTCAGCTTCTATTGCTCCTAAAGGTAAAGTCACACCTAAATATTTAGATGAAAGGTGTGGTGCTTCTTGTTTCTAAACACAAAGCAATTAAAGGAAAATTTAGAAAAAAGAAAAAAAGCTAGCCTCCAAATCCTGTATTATTATTAATGCATTCATTGATTCATTGCACACTTATGCTAAGCATTTACACACAAAAGTAGCTGCCTTTGAGGAGCTTATACCGTTAGACCCCTGACATTTACATCACTAATAACCTTATTTATTTACTTAAAGACAGGCTTCATCCTTAATAAATCATTGCCAAGACTATATTTATCAAGGTTCATGCTTTCTACTTCCTCTTGGGGGAACGACAACAACAAAAAGCAAGCATCTTTATAAGGTAATCATGTCTATAACTTCTGTTTTTATGGTCTCATCAACATCCAGTGTGGTCGTTTAGGGAAGCAAAGACCCTAGTCTGGTGGTGGGAACGAGATTCCCTTTTCACTTTTGGCCTCCTCTCCCTGGCTCTGAAATCAAGTCTTCCAGGTCTCATTACCAGAAATTCTCCCTCATCTTACCACTACGCAGCACCCACACGATGAGGGTAATTGTACAAGCCCCTTGGTTCTAGTGTTGCTCTGAAATCAACAGGTATCTTGCAGAGATAAACAGGTCCATTGTGGACCTCAGGTCATTTGCTTTCGCCTAAGTGAAAAGGGCATTCTCGGTCTCAGCTAGGAAGAGCGCTGTCAAGTCTGGGTGCTGGCGTTCACATCTCTCTCTCAGCGAACCCCAAAACCGCGCTTGGAGAAGGACCCAGTGACCGAGAGGACCGGCTGAGAGGCCGAGCGCTCAAGGGCTTGGAATGGGTCTGCAGGAGATCGTCCCGAAAGAGCCACCTGAACACGTGCGTGACACTCACCTGTTCACACTCTCCAGGCCGCGAGAGCCGCTGTCCTCTGCAAGTTCGGAATCGGTCCCCCGAGATCGCGAAGCCCTCCCACGCTGCGCAGCCCGGCCTGCAGGTTGCGGTTTAGAGTTGCTGGGCTGCGTTCGCGGGTGGGAGCCGCCGCCGCAGCAAGTGCCGGCGGCCGGCTGGGGTCTCTCTCTCGCGCTCGCTCCGACTAGCGGCCGAGGGACTGCGGCAGGACGCGAGCTCAGCCCGGCCGAGGCCACCGCACTCCGCCGCCGGGATGCTGCAGTGCGGCGCTGCGGCGCCCCCTACCGGGGTCAGGGCCGGGCTCCTCCCGCCGTGCTGCCTCCCGGGCTGGAGAGCTTGAAACGCTGTCCTGAACCAGCTGCATCCAAGTCGAGCTGCCCTTTTTCATTGCTCAGTTCCAGGCTCCTAAGCTTTCCCAGAAGGGCAGCTTTCCTTGCTAAAAACCTTGCGTGTGGAGGCACCACGACATGGTGTTTTTCTGTGGCTTGCTTCAAAGGATCTTCACAATGTCCCTTTGAGGTCCATTTAATTATCTCCATGATACCCAAGAGGGAACTGAAGGAGAAAGTAAATAACGGGTCCAAGGCTTAGTAAATGACTGGAATGAAGTCCAGACTAGATTGGAAGCCAGGAGATGCCAGGAAGAAGATAAACACAGAACTCGGTTGAAATCCATGTTCGTATGTTTGAGAAAGTTCCAAAGCTTCACGTCCTCCTTAAAGGATTCCCATTTGTAAGATTTTTATTGGAGTCATACTCTATCACGCTAAGAACCTACAAAGAAATGATATGCGTACTGGGCTACACCTGCTTTCATACTCCTCGTCTCATTTTATATTTACACCTTCCCTTGAGATAAACACTTGTGTTATCATTACAAGATGAGACGGTAAGCTTCAGAGAAGTTAAATAATTTCCCAAAGACTGAAACTTCTGAGCAAAGGAGCCGACAACAACCTATGCTATTTTCCCCCTTCAAAATCTGGGTGTTCTTACCAAGATACCAGGTGGCCTTCAAGAACCAAAGTAATATAGAGCAGACAGGGGCCTGGGGCTAAGTGAGCAATCTGCAAATGTCACCGACGGAAGGGAGGCAACCAGAGGCGGTGGTGACCTGGAAAGTCACTGCTGCCATGAGTTGTAGGCCAGCCTTAATGGAATAGCTAGATCAGCAGCAGAAGGAGGAGTTGCCTACTAATTTTCTGAGGAAGCTCAAACATTTTACATGTATGAGTTTCCTGATGACTAATTTATCCCCTCCCTTCATGTTCCCACTATTCTGGATTAGATGCCTTTTTCTATATCTCACAGCACCCTGTGATCTATCATTGTGTTCATGTTGTATTCACTTCTATTTCTCAGTCTTCTCCATTAAACCTTGAACCTCCCAAAGCCAGGAATGAGTCATATGTGCCTGTATATCCAACATATACCATGGTGCCTGTCATATAGTGGATATTTTTAAAATAGTTGTTCAAGCCAAGGAAACATAGACCTCATCTCTACAAAAAATATATATATATATTTTAATAAACTGGGCGTGATGTCATGCACCTGTCCCAGCTACTTGGAAGGCTGAGGCAAGAGGATAGCCTGCCCCTGGGAGGTTGAGGCTGTGGTGAGCCATGATGGTGTCACTGCACTCCAGCCCGGGCAATAGAGTAAGACTTTTGACTCAAAAAAAAAAAAAAGAAAAAAAGTTGTTGAATGAGTGAAGAGAAAGAACAAGTTGTGATAGGGTACATTTGAGTTTTTTACATGCTGAATTTGGAATAGACTATTCAGTAAGTAATTGCATATATAGATCTGAAAGAGATTGGAAAGAGAGATTTTAGTGTCTTAGTATGCTGAAGAACTTTGAAGTCTGGGATGTGAAAAGAATTGCCCAAGTAGATTATATAGAATGTTATAGAATTTCAATTACCTGAAATTGTGTGGCATTAAGGTGTTTATATTTTACATTTACCCTCTTTCCTTATCAAATCTTGTATTCAGAGCAAGATTTAATTTTTTAAAATGACCCTATGTATTTATAAGTATCCTATATACAGATATTTAAGTTGGAATTCTCATTTTGCCACTCTTATTTAATATTGATTATTGAAGAGCTGGATTTAAGCCAGATCCCATTTGTAGCAATTCTTTGGGATCTTGTCCATGGAACCTGTTTCTCTCCATTTTTCTACTTAGCCAATATAAATCAGCACTCCTCTCTCAACTGGGAAGGCACTGGCGCACACACCTGTGGTTCTGGATGTGCTATACCAGGAGAAATGAAGCAGCCATATCGCAGCCTGACACCCATTGTGTTGTAGCTTCCATATGTATCCTATGTTGTATGCAAGAGGTCCTTTTTTCTGAAAAGCAGCACAAAGGAGCCACTCTCCCTTGTGAAACTTGCCTCATGGATCAGTAAGAAAGACAGAGGACACTGTACACTCACTTTTCCGTGATCTAACTGCTGGGCAGGAATTCCCCAGGGAAGATGTCTTGTCACACTCTAGTGTCTCCAGCTTCAAGCTTTAGCTAAAACTTCTAATATGAAACTATTAGATGAACAGTCAATTTAACCCCAAAGCATATTAGAAACTGGAACAATGTGCATGTTTATATGTGTGTGTGTATGTGCCTGTGTGTGTGTGTGTGTGTGTGTGTGTGTGTGTGTGCTCATGTTCACTGTGAATAATTCAAGCAGTAGAAAAAACACTAAGAAGTAGAAAATCGCCATCAAGATCACACTATCTAGAAATAATATTGTTACCATAAAAGGGCCATCATCATTTCAGATATTGTAGAACATAGATATATTGATAAATAGATATGCTAAGAGCCATACAGGTAGGCTTAGTACCATCATACTGAAAAATGCTATTTATAATTTAAAAATATACTTAAGTAGAAGATAAATGTATTCAAGTGAACCTTAGAGTGGCTGAACTTTAGATGTTTACACCTGATGAGATATTTTATCCTAGAGATTCCTTTGAAGTTATAATTACTACTTGAAATCACATGTGACTCCATTATATTTAAACTTATATTTGTTTTAGTAAATACCAACTGATGTTTTGCAATTTAAAGCAAAGGAAAGTAGCTCTTTTATTTCTCACCTTTTCTTCCCTCTTTCTCTATTTTTTCTTAGATGTTACTTATTCATTGTCAGGATTTATAACATTCACATTCCTCTTATAACTCCAAGCTCAAAGTGGCTTGAACTTAGTTCTATATTTAAATAGAATAAAATTTAATAAAATTTAGTTAATTAATTACTTTACCATGATTTTTCTATCATTGATTCTTTATTTTTATTCATTCCTTGATTTATTCATTTAGTGTTTCCAAGGAGGTCTTGCAGGTGCTGTGTTGTGTAATTAAAAATATGTTTTGAATTTATTTTATTAGCCTATTTTGCTTATAATGATTCTTTTTTCTTTCTCCATACCATATTTTTATATTTATTATATTGTTTCTTTTTGATAAGAAATTATATTTTCTATGCTACATGCTAAATGAATTCTACTTGGCTCAATTCTTATTTTTATTCTTATTTGAGACATGTTTTTTTTTTTCTATAAAGCAATGGTTTGAAGGTGAGCTATGCATTCTGTCTACCATTCTGGGATGAGAAGGTAAAGGAAAGAGAAGAGGTCATCTCTGAGTCTCTGTGCAGACTCTGTTAGAGGCTACACGCTTTGCTTTTCTTCTGAGGTTTTACTAAAGACCCTGTCCAAAGAAAAGATTCTCTCAGGCTTGAGAATATTTACACCAGTCATTCTGGGAGAATGTGTTTTGAACTGAATGTTTGTGGGCCCCCACAAGTGATAGAACCTTTTAAAAAATAATTAAGGTTGAATGAAGTCATAACCATGGCACTCTGATCCACAGGATCGGTGTCTTTATAATGAGATTCATCCACAAGCCTGCTTCCTGTCACTATAGACGTAATGTGAAGAGGTCATGTGAGCACACAATGAAATGGCAGCTACCTACAAACCAAGAAGAGAGGCCTCAGGATGAAAGCTTTCTATCCTAAGCCATTTCCTCTGCTTTCTCTCCTAAGCCTTTCTTCCATCAGAAAAGAATAAGGATAGTTGCATAGTTTACTTCACTCTAAATTTAGAGATATTCTAAATTGGAGAGAAAGAATACCCAGGATTTGAAGACTCATAAATACTGCTTCTGAAAAGCCAGGACTGTCTATACTATGACCTTTAATTTCCTCAGAACTTTTTCTTTGATGTTTCATGGCAAGAAATACTCCTTTCTTTATTCTGTTGTTGCTAATGATTTTTTTTTTTTGTGCCTCTAGGATGAGTATTTTATTGCTGTATCCGTTTTTTTTTATTAAATATTAGACAAAGACAAGTCTGATTTTAGCTATGATTGAACTTTTTTCTTGCTTACTGGGTACAACAATAAAAGCAAACCAAAATATACAAAATAGCTGTTTTGCAAGCATTGGTAAACAACCAAGGCAGGGCTACAAGCCCTGATAAAGGGAAATTACTTAGGTTTAGCTCCCATTCATCCAAATTTTCTCCTTGGGATCATTTTAAGAGCCCTCATCCATGAAAGCAAAGCCCGAAAAACAGTACGAGGTAAGAGTTCAGGACTACTAAGGCAGATGGATTCAGAAGTTAAAAGTGTCAGAGAAAACAGTCACAGAGAGAGAAATGCAGATACTTCCATGCAAATACCCTAGGAGCTTGAATAATTCCCAAACTGTATATTATGTAGTGAGTTTCTGGGACATCTCACCTCATAAAAGAGCAGCTGCCTAGAGTCTGAAAACTCCTGAATCCAGAGATCTGAATTACAGAGATCTCAGAATTCTGGAACGACATTAGAGTTAAGGTCTAGTCAGAGTTTGGAAAACCTTGTGAACATCCTGGACGTATAATTGAGATCTCAAGAAGACCACATTCTAGCAGTAAGGACCATGCCTTAGGAATAAGGGCTGTAACCTAACAGTAAGGGTGAATTTTAAATACATTTCCCCACCCACAGCGAAGACTAAAAAATGAGACATTGGCAGGAAAAATCTAATCTACCAGTAAATTAACTGTCTGCCAAAACAAAATTCAACGCTCTTTGGAATTATAACATGATCTAGAGATCTACAGATGATAGGTAAGTATCATCTGTAATGTCAAGTATATTATATTAGTCTACTCGGTCTGCCATAACAAAAGGCCACAGAAGAGGTGACTTAAACAACAGAAACATATTTCTTATAATTAGAGGGTAGTAAGTCCAAGATTAAAGTGGTAACAATGTAGGTTTCATCCTGAGGCCCCTCCTCTTGGTTTGTAAGTATCTGCCATTTCACTGTGTGTGTACTCACATGGCTTCTTCACATAAGTATATAGTGAGAGGAAGCGAGCTTGCTGATGTCTCTCATTATAAGGACACTGACCCTGTGGATCAGAGTGCCATGCTTATGACTCTACTTAACCTTAAGTACTTTTTAAAAAGGCGCTATCACTTGTGGGGGTCCACAAATATTCAGTTCAAAACACAGACAATAAACGCTACCGCTAGGCAAGAAGCACAAAAAAATTATCAGTACTCAAAAAATAAAAGTCAATAGAAGTAGACAATAGATGATCCAGATATTGGAATAAGCAGACAAAGACTTCAAAATTACTGATTATTATGCCAAAACTAATAGAAAAAATAATGGACAAAGATAGATAAAAATACAAAGTATTTATTACATTTTTATCCATTTGGAGCATTGCAACTGAAAATTAGAAGCCATGAAAAGGATTAAATAGACATATTATACCTATAAGTAAATATTTGAAATTAAGAACACATTTAACAATGGACTGAAAAGTTAGAAGACAGGATTAGTAAATTCAAAGATATGTTATTAGAAAATATGTAAATGAATCACGGAGTAAAATAAAGAATGGAAAGACCAAAACAGAACATGAGAAATGTAGAACACACTCAAAAAGTGTAATTCAGCCGGGATTGGTGGCTCAGCCTGTAATCTCAGCACTTTGGGAGGCCAAGGCAAGTGGATTACCTGAGCCCACGGGTTCGAGACCAACCCGGGCAATTTGGCAAGACTTCATCTCTACAATAAATCAAAAATTAGCCAGGCGGGGTAGTACATGCCTGTAGTTCCAACTACTTGGAAGACTGAGGCAGAAGGTTCTCCGGAACCCAGCAGGTTGATGCTGAGGTGGCAGTGAGCGTGCCACTGCACTCCAACCTGGAGTGAGACTCCAACTTCAAACGGAGAGACTCCAACTTCAAAAAAAAAAAAAAAAGAAGACGGAGTGAGACTCAAACTTCAAAAAAAAAAAAGTATAAAAATTCACATGGAATTCTAGAAATAGAAACCAAAAAATGGGATAAAAGCAAAGCTGAAGAAAATAATGGCTGAAAACTTTCAAATCTTATGAAAGACAGCAATTTCCCAACTCAAGCGCCATGAATCCCAAGCAAGATAAATTAAAAGAAAACTATACCTAGACGCATCACAGTCAATTTACTGATAAGCACGACACAGAGAAATTATTTAAAGCACCCTAGAAAACAAAAAAGACCCTTTATCTTTAAGGAAAAACAATAAGAATGAATAATAACCTCTCAATATAAAACTATAGAAAACATAAGACAACAGAATGGTATCTTAAAAGTGCCAAACTAGAAGTCTATATTTGTTGGAAAAAAAATCATTCTCAGACAAAATTTGAGAGTGTTCCTTGGCTGCTAGCAGAACAATGGGAGAAAAAGAAAAATGATTCCAGATGGAAGTAAAAAAAAAAAAATTTGAGTAGTAATCAGCAACTTCAGATTGGGAAAATAAATTGGTAAAAATAAATTTATATTGACCAATAAAAGCCACAAGCATTAAATGTCTTGTAGGTATAAAATAATATCTCAAAGTAAAATATATGACAGTTGCAGACAGAATAAGAGGTACAAATGAAGTTATAAGTTATGCTCAGGTAAGTTTCCAAGATTTAGGGTATAGCAATATTACTAGTTTAAGATAGACTAGTAAATTCAGAATGCATTTTTAATTTCTAGGAAAACACTAAAGGAATCCAAAAACATAACCAAAAAAGCTGATGTAAGAGATGAAATACAAATATTTCATTAATACAAAAGAAGGCAGAAAAGGAGGAATAAAGGAACAAATAGATGAACAAATTGTCAACAAATGAAAACATAATAATCTTAAACCTAAGTGTCTCAATTATTACATTAAATATAAATATCCTAAACACTCCAATTAAAAGAATTTATCAGGTTGGATGAAAAGTAATACAACTATACACATTTTACAAAAAAACACCATAAATAGAAAGACGCAGATAGACTGAAAGAAAAAAATATAAAATGATGTTCCATGCAAACACTAACCAAAAAGAAAGAAAAGGTCTTCAGATGAATTTCATTTCATACCATTACATACATGAAAGTCAGCCCAAAACTCGTGTTCTTGATTGTCATGCTCCACTATGTTTATAATGCAGCTGAGGTCATCTTTCTTAGTAAGAATCCCTTGTCTTGGCCAAGATTGATGGCGTCCACTCTTCTATACCACTCTCAGCACATTTGATGTTGTCCTGAGCTTGACAACAAGAATACTAGGAATTAGGATTTGTAGAGAAAAGTAAGCTGTGGCCAATATCCTGTGTATTTTTAATACAGATTCTCACTTCCAACATTCTCTCACCACATACAGCCCCATTTTTAGGACTGGGAGAAGACAGTAAATGCCCTTAATGTGGAAACAAAAGCAAGTTTCTAATTGAGCATATCATTGAACCGTAATTCTTGAATCAAATTTAGTTCTCGTAAGGCCATCTCTGTTTAAATTACTTGTCCAGATCATTGAAGATTAGATTCTTCTAACAGAATTGGATTTCTTATTGAATTCTTATTGCTGTTATTTTGCTGACTTTTAAGTGGACAGTAGAACAATTTTAAGATTACTTACATGTGTCTTTGTGTTAGTAGTATGCAAGAGAGAAAGAGAAAGACTATCTGTTGATAGTAAGTGCAATTTAGTAACCATATAGTTATATAGACTGGAGTCTTGACGAAATTAATTAATTCAAATGGAATAGTGGATTTCATTGAAGGTCAATACTATTAAGATGGTATCAAGTGATCTTCACTGGCAGGGAATTAGAACACATTCACAACTTTCTGACAATTTGTGGGATCTGGAATTACATATTAAAAATAAAATTTAGGCCAGGCGTGGTGGCTCAAGCTTGTAATCTCAGCACTTTGGGAGGTCGAGGTGAGGGGATTGCCTGAGTCCACGGGTTCGAGAACAGCAAGACCTCATCTCTACAATAAATCACAAAATTAACCGGGTGCGGTAGCACACACTTGTAGTTCCAGCTACTTGGAAGGCTGAGGCAGAAGGATCTCCTGAGTTCAGCAGGAAATGGGATGGCCATGCCATGAGCATGCCACTTCACACTGCACTCCATCCTGGGCAATGGAGTGAGACTCCAGCTAAAAATAAATAAATAAAGTAAAATTTAGCTTACCACAGGGCCAATGCAGAAAGTTAGATTTATTTCTATAGGAGAGTTCACGTGGTTTTCTACTTCCTAACTTTGTCTCAATGTTACATAAAAACAATTCCATACTGACACATTTTTTAAACCTCACAAAATTCAACTTATCATCTATAATTTTTAAATGTTAAGAAACCATATAAGGCAGGGCAATTTTCTATCTGTTCTGTCTCCTACATAGGATTGAAAGAAGAAACTATTCTTAAATGAAACCATGATTAACAAATCCAATTGATACTATGGTTGTGGACTGAAATAAGAAAATAGTAAAAATAAAAATGTGGATGAGCAGGGGTTGAAGGCTTAAGTATATTTCACCAGCTAACAGAAATCCTAAAGTTTAATAACAGCCACCAACTGATGGAGGTAAGCTCACTCAGGGAAAACTATAGAAGGTAGGAAATATTACATTTTTATTCACCATTGACTCGTATTTTTGTCATAGTGCCTGGCACAGAAATAGAGCTCAATTCATGTTCAGTATCGTTGGATAAAATAAACATAATAAAATGTGCATAATCTGTGGATCATTAAGCATAAAGTAAATACATAATAATTTAAGCATGAAGTCAATACATAATAAGAACAGTTTAGGATGTATTCTTCTATCTTTGTCTATGTATTCATACATACACACCCCCCCATAAACATGCAATTAAATTTTTTTTTCTATCATACTCAGTGATCTATCACAGAAACAAAGAACAGAGTACCACATGTTCTCACTCATAAGCGGATCCTGAACAATTACCATAATACCGAAAGAAAGGGGGGGTGGGGGGTGGACACAACATCATTATGGGTACCTGATCTCTAACTAGGCAAAATGGGGACAAAAGAGAGGTCTAAACTTTACCTGTATGATGACCACTTGTATACCTAATCCTGAATTGTACCCCACATCTTTAAAATAAAAAATTTAAAAAATAAGCTTAAGATCAGATCGTCTAGACACACACACACACACACACACACACACACACAAATGTTTCCATACTGTATCATAATCTACAAATTGTTCTTTTTATCACTCACGATGCTCTATAGATTTTTTTCATGTCACTGCATACAGAGGTACCTCACTGATTTCAGCAGTGTTGTCATGGTATTAAGGAACTATGTATCAAACACCATTTATGTAAATTTTTAACCATCTAAAATACTTAGAAATATTACCCATCTTTTATTAATGCAGCAAATCCATATATACCTCCATAAAATCTCTTCAACACAAAAGTAAGATGCAATACATAAAATCTGACGCTATTTGTGTGTTTAAAAAGCTGCATAATTTCTACGTGGAGACATGATTTTAAAGTAAATGTATAAAAGATAAAAGAAAACAGATGAAAATACCTCTGGGGAGGTGTCTGAGGCTGGTGTGGGTAGACAAGGTGGATGTTAGGTTTATCTGTTCTAGTCTATTTTATTTAGTCCATCTTATAATGAGGATATATGTATTGTATGAGTTGGAAAGTAAGAATTTTATTATCCTTAAAATTTTTTTTTAAAGCTGGAAAGTTAATACATGTATTCTGGAGATGGTTGGAAAAGCTGTCAAGGAAAATTGGCCTATCTGCAACAAGATCATCAGCAAAAAAATGTAAAATGGTTGGATTTTACCATCATGGTTCTTAAATGAACACTGTCAAGATGATGCCTCATACACTTTTCTCTTGTGGTTGTGAATACTATTTTAGCCAGCTTGCTCATGAAGGGTGATGATGGGAAGGCATGAAAGTAAATTAAAAGATGCTGTCATTTCTGTCAAACTCTGAGACTGAGCATGGGAGTCACGCTAGCGTCAATCATGCCTGTCCTTGGCATATTAGTGACACTGCAGGGATGGTTGTACAAGGCCTCACTTTTATAAAAGTTGGATTACAGTGCAGTCACCTTTAGATAGTCTTGCTGTTGGTGCCTTTTTTTATGTTTCACATATAATTCATCTTTATTTTTTTCATTTTTATCTTTAGCAAGATGATAATATTGGGAGACACAATTGCTAGAGCTTAATGGAAAACCAACACCAACATTTACAATTTACTTATATCTAGATCTCAGAATTTTGCAAGTGATGAAGATAAACAAATTAAAAGTTATATCTAGATGTTTCCCAAAACATTGGAAGAAAGCAATTTCCCTTCTATGTTAGAGGCTTAAAGACCTGTAATTAAAGTGAACTTTTAACTAATACAAAGACAAAATTATTTTTATTTTTATTTTTAAAAAGGCATTGTTACAACTGATAGTGAAACAAGAATAACCTAGGACTAGCAGAAGATCACAAATGGAATATGGATTGTGTAAGAAAATAAATCTGGAACCAATGTGCAGAGAGACAGTTGTCCTAATTGCTACCTTGAAGACTTTTACAAGTTCTCTGACAAGATCGAATTGCAAAGGTTAGTAATGTCAAAAGACTACTGTACAGTATGTACAAATGTATGTAATCATTCCTGAGTTCACAACACAATACAGTCATTCTCAGATTTTATATTTTTGTCTTTATCATAAAGTTTTGAGTTAATGAACCTCCTCAAAAGATGTAAATTCAGTGAACCACACAAAATTCTGCAGATAAAATAAGCAGACCTCTTATCAAAACTATTTTTAGACATTTTAAAAACATTTTAAAAGATTTGTGTTGTTGTGTATCATATAGTGTGGTGAGTGCACAGCAGGGGTGGACACATCAGAGGCTTTCAAGTGTGCTGATCCTGACTAGTGGAAGAGAAGAAGAATGAATACCTGAAGAGAAGCTCTTACACTATTACATTCATCTACTCTTACAGCATACTGTAAAAAGCTATGGAAATATTTACCTAAAATTAGTTTATTTGCCACTCCAGCCAGAGAACCCTGGGAGGGACTAAGGTTACACAGACCTGGCAGGACAAGTCAAGTTAAAAACAGGCAGATATTAAAGACTAGGGAGTTTTCAAATGGCAGAAGGGCACAGAGGCAGGTTTTATTAAAGTCAAAATATGGAAGAAAGAATTTGGGAACAAGAGACATGCAGAAGCAAAACCTAGTAGGAGCTAAATAAATAATCTGACAATTTTTATTCTAGGAATGCAATCCTCTTTTCAACTGATTTCCAGATACTCAAATTCACCATGCTCTGAGCTATAGTGTTTTGAGGCTGTAATCTCTGAACAGCATACCCATATCATACATCTTCATTTTCCTCCCTTCCCTAACTTTATACCTCCATCAAATGTACCTGTCTGATGTCTCATTCTCTTGGATCTTGGTTGGACGTTAAAGCAATCCGATAACTTAATTCCTACCAGGTGTTACTTGGGGCAACAGCATCATAGATAAGATCAGCAACAGCTTAGTTTTGAATCCAAACTCTGCCTCTTAATAACTGTGTGTCCTTGATATAGGTTCTTATACCGATACAATGAGGGTAATAATAATTGTATTATAAAGTTCTTGGGAAGATTACATGAGACAAATTATTAAATGAGGTCCTGGACAATAAGAATTCAACTACGTTTTTGGAGGGATAGAAACTGGGGCTAATATTCAAAGTTGTGTATTTTCTGTCTCTACAGGTAGAGACATCAGTGGGAAGATTCTTTCTTCCAGGAAAAACTATTTAGGAGGCCTTATGGATTATGTAGGTAGAAATCAAGACATTGTTTTAGGCAAAGAATATAAGAGGAGTAGTTTGTTTGTTTGGTTTTGCTTGTCAAGAGCCAGAGGTTGAGTTATTGTCCTCAGGGGATGTACAGGATTCCCTTTCCCGCATGTCTCTTTTCAACTGAGAATTTAAAATAGCCATAAATGGGACCATCAAGGAAGAATGACATTATGAACTAGAACTCATTCATTTTGAAGTTCAAAGTTACTGAACCTACCTGCTAAATTAGGGTGATCATACAGAGGCTACCAGATGCATAGGCAAATAAGGATCATCAGGCTCTTGAGTAGAAACACCATAATGATTGAGAAAGTTTGGTCAAATTGCCTGAACTCAAACTGAGCACCTCAGCTGTGAGACAAGAAAGCTGCTTCAAGGCACAGTGTATATTGAATTCCATCAGACTGGGAATGGTGGAAAAGCTGAAATCTCAAATGATGAGATCAGGGTTCCCAACCATAGGAAGCTGACAGTTGGCAGGCAAACAGTGGAATTAAGTAGGAATGGATACAGGTATCTTTATCTTATTCAATATTCCATGGGCAGATTTTGAATGTAAACTGAAAACCATCTCTTGTCATCTAGAGCAGTGGTCCCCAAACTTTTTGGCATCAGGGACTGGTTCCATGGAAGACAATTTTCACGTGGATGAGGGGATGGAGGGAATGTACAATCAAAGCTCACTGTTAATGTTAATCTGTATTTGCAGCTGTTTCCCAGTGTGGCTTCCATCACTGCCTCAGCTCCACCATCTGCGCTCCACCTCAGATCATCGTTATTCGCATAAGGAGTGTGAAACCTAGATCCCTCACAAGTGCAGTTCACAATAGGGTTTACACTCCTGTGAGATTGAAATATATACATCAGATGAATATCTATTACAATTTCATGGCATACAGCAATTTCTTGTGACCAAAAAGTTATGTTCTCCATTTCAGTCACTCTCTCTTTTGTATATCTATCTGGAGAAATAAAAATAATATTCACTAGGACTCTAAATAAATTAAAACTGACACAAAAAATATTTCATCCAGAGTAGACCACGGCAAGTTGTGTTTTATTATTGGCAATTTTTAGTTATGTTTTCACATAATTTTCTTATTAAATTGAGAAATAAATGCCCATTGTTCATAAGCAATGAAAGTTATTTATCTGTATATCTAAAAATTTATCAAATATTCAGAAAATAGGACTTGGTTTCTCTTTTCCTCATTGCCTCCCTTCTGCTGTCTTTCCCTGGAAAGGATACAATATATTTGATTAGGCAATTTTATACTAAATTACAATCAAATCCCACACCCACTTTGGAGTTGAAATACTTCTCAAAATCCTACCATCATCCAATTATAGGTGATCTGTTGGTTTCTTTTCGTATCTATTATCTTACTAGTACAGATTGTGTTAGCTTAATTCTCCAAGGCAAAATTATTTCCTTCATTCCCAAGCTCTTAATGAGACATATCAGTGTTGCATACATACATGAGGAAGCTTGTTCTCATTATTTCCCAATGATTCCCCTTCTCTGCCATATTTCACTAAGCAAACCTCTATCAGGAGGAACTATTAACAGGATTATTGACTTATTTGAGAAAATCTGCATGTCTGTAAAGTAATCATTAAATCTACAGTTAGTATGAAAGTTGCGTAAACTGCAGATAAGCTCAGTAGTTAGAGCTACATTGGAGCCAGGGATTCTGGTGCTTCTGGCCTCTGTCCGGGGCTGTGCCCAGCTTGCTGTCTCCAGCTGTCCCACAACTGTGTTCCTGCATCTTCAGCTTTCAAGTAGTAACACTTGAGAATTTCACTTTCATCATCTCCATTACCTTGAACCATCCTATAAGATATGACCTTTAATCTTAGAAGACCAGGGCATTCCTTTTCCACTATTGTGGTGAGGGAGGTTTTCCACTGTTCCTTTTATTGTTAAAGTGAAAAAGACTTTTCGCTGGTGAAAAACTTTTTAGGGACCTTGGTAGGATAAGAAGAGTCTAAGATTTGTATACTTCCTGGAAGATATTGTCTAGGACAGATCTAACTCTCCACTTTATAGTGAAATGACCTTCATTTTATAGGTACTTAATAAGTTATGGAAGTAGCTGCAGGTCCACCCTATATGGATAAAAACCACCACTTGTTTATAGGAATTGATTTTTTAATAGTTTGTGATAACTTACTTATGTTACTTTTGGTTCAGGGAATATTTGGCTCAGGAAACTATTTTCATCCCTGCATTAGATAAATTCCATAAAATATTTAACAGTTGTTTGTTTCCACATTTTAATATAAAAGAACAGGTTTAAAGTATGAAACACAGATTGAAATCAGACTCAAATAATTGCTAGTAACTATAGACACTCTCTTGCTCCATGAACAAGAAAAATCTTAGGATGAACAAACCGATGTGCAGTAAATTAGAAGTACTTGAATTAAATGAGAATAATGCATGTCTGCTTCTCAGTTAGGTCATATATGTATGCATGTGTATTCAGGGATACACAGACTATCTCTGCAAGGAGGACACACAACTGCTGGTACGGTGGTTTCTTCTGGGGAAGAAAACTGAGGGCTTAAAGAGGGGCTTCCCTTTCATTACACATCGTTAAGCCTTTTGAATATTTTATTATGTGCATGTGTTACTCATGCAATTTAAAAATTTAAGTCAAACTACAAAAAGTGATCAGAAAATACCATAACCCTTTGAGAACCTCTGCTCTTTCTCCAAGTTGAAGGAAACTCTTCAGTTCTGACCCTCCCTCCTATACTTTTTTTGGTTGCCATGTACCATGCCTAAAACTCCCTTCAACTTGAAACTGTATTGAGTCCTGGAAACCTCAGGGGACATTGATCCCAGTTCCACTGTCAATAATCAGCTATTTGACTTGTTTCTGCCTCCTGAATTCCTGGCAATTGAACTATCCAGGTTGACTAAACATTAATCAAACCCCCTTTAAATTTACCATGTGTGCTTGGAGCTACTCTCCCAAGACTGAAAGTCTAGCCAGTCTTTCTGGGTGACTGGTCCCAACGCAGCACACATGTAGAAAATCTGCAGAAATAAAACAAGATGTATGATTGGCGAATGAGTGATTTAAGAACAAAGGATAATGAATTTTCAAAGTGAATTCCTACAATTAAGGATTTGAAAGAAAACAGGAATCGCTTTTTTTTGTTCATGTTTATCGAAGCAAATCATTGGTGATGTTTATGCCAGCTATCTAGTTAGGGCAAGCTTTATCATGGCCAGAACTGATTTTCGCAAACATGCAAGCAGGTGGAAACAACTTAAAAATAGCTTTGGGTGGAAATAATCACCACTTTATATAATCAGGAAGGCATATCTTTGTGCCAGAAAGTACCTTTCCTACTTGGCAAAGTCCTAATTACCATTGTTTACAAAAAGAGAGTTGATGCCTTAGTTGAAATTCCTAAATTCAAATGTTTAAAGCTGTTTACTAGAGTTTAGAAAATGCTAAAAATGATGTTTTAGCCCCAAAATTACTTCACAGATAATAATTGTTGTTCCAGTGATGCATAAAGTATTGTTCGAGTACTTTCGTTTTATTTTTAAGCCTTTTTAAAGGGACAGAATGCAACTAAATAAATGTAGAAATTGATCCTTGATCTTAATAGCTAAATCTCCCTTTAAAATTATATACACAAAGCAATTCTAGCTACTCAAGAGGCTGAGACAAGAGGATCGTTTGATCCTAAGAGTTTGAGACCAGCAGTCTAGGGTAAAATAACGAGACCAGGTCTATAATACACACACACACACACACACACACACACACACACACACACACACACACACACAGAGAGAGAGAGAGAGAGAGAGAGAGAGAGAGAGAGAGAAGAGGAGTACTCTTCTCTTACCTCAAACCATGAGAATTAAAATTTGAGAGACCAATTTAGAGCTTAGCACACACATAATTGTCTCTACTCAAAGTCAAAATAATTTGACCTACAAAGTGAAAACAAAATCTGTAGTTAAAAGCTTTGGGGGACAATATATATGGTAGGCTAAGTTATACCACATTTCTTAACTAGAAGATGATACTCCATTTGGAATGCATTCTCAAATTTTTATGTTGTTTGGGGTATGGACATAATACATACATTCTTTAACTCATTTACGTATTCACTGATGCCACGCAAACATTTCTAAGATTATTCATTTTCAACTCATTTGAACAGTGAAAAATGTCAGTATACAATGTGCTTATTCTACTTCAACCAGAAATGGATGTCTCAGCTCAAATGTCAACTTTTTAACCCAAATAGAGCCAGCAATTATGTTCTAACTTTTGGATATGAGAGTGAAAATGAATACTGGCTGCTCTCCCAGTAGTTTTCTGTTTTTGTTTTTGTTTTCATTCTTCTTTTTTTGTTTCAGTTTTCCTCCTTGTCCCACAAAACTTTAAAACTGAAATGTAGTCATTTCCTTTTGTAAGACTTTTTTATTGATCAAGTGAACTAAAAGCCATTTACTTGTATTTTTAAAAGTCAGTTTATGATATTTTGGTTCACCAACGCTTTCAATCTTAGTATAAAATTACAGTACATCCTAAGGTTCACAAATAGACTTATGTCTGTCATGGGACAACAGTGACAAAAACAAACTTCTCAGGCAGGGAAGAATTTTTGTGATATTGCTTGGCCTTTTATGCTACAAAATGCTGCAATACAAACTCTGTATTTTTCTCCTCACCTCTCCTAAACTCCTTTGCAAAGTTTCTCCTATATTTTACCTCTGAATATTAGAGTTTCTTGAAGCTCTCAGATGGAGTTCTTTTTCTTGCCTCTCTCTCTTTTCTTAAATATTCTCAGGCAGACCTACAGTTTAAATTCTATCTCTGTACAGACAACTCCTACATGTATATACTATGATAACTGGGAAGTTTCCTGTGTCTGGAGCAGAGGCACCAAAGGTCAAGAGTAACACAATATGATACAATGCAAGTAAGTACCTCCAAATCCTAGAGAAGATGCTGAACAACGTGTGGTGGTCATGCTAAGGAACCGTGAAACCAGTACTAACAGCATTAACCTGTTGCCTGCCTTCTGAGTCTATGAAGAAAGGCAATAGATTCATTGGAGATTGAAGCAACTGCTATTGTAAGGATTTCTTTAAAGGAAATTGTCAGCATGCTATATGTGTCTCCCAGGTTCTCCATCCAGCCACGGAAAAGGGGAGGAGTACTCTTCTCTTACCTCAGACCATGAGAATTAAAATTTGGGAGACCAATTTAGAGCTTAGCACACACATTTTTGAAGCACATAAGGACTAGTATCAGACTCAATCTAAGGGCACCTAAAGATGAGAGTTCTAATAGTTGTATTGGGGTGAGTTGCAAGCTCACAGACTCATGGCAAAAGCATATGTTTTCCAGGTGCCAAATGTAGATTTCATGAGCTGTCCTGATAGCAGTTCTTCTCAGGAAAGCTTCCTGCCAGGGAATTGACTACAGGTGTATACTAGCTGTTCATGTTTGCCCTATCCAAAAGGGCACCGATCCCACATTTTAATCATACCAGTAATTTATCTTCTGTCCTCTGAGCCCTTTACAAACCTTCAGACACTCAGAACAGTATAAACTGCTGGGAACATGAGGACATGGCCCGCTGTGGGACTAAAGAGTCCAAATACAGAATAGCTGGGGAAGAGGAAAGTTTTCAAATTGGATGACTATTTGGAATTTTAATAGTTTGGAAACTATAAAAGATTTTTATCTTGCCTGATGCTAATCTGAAAAAAGCATGAGATTTCCCTATTCAGAGAGAGGGAAAGCAACTAAACAGAATGGAGTTAAAAGTCAAGTTAGAGAAACTATAACACTACTTTCTGCTTGCAACCTATAGGTCCTTCCAAATAACGGGTGCGTTTTATAACACAACCAGATTTTCCTCTGAGCTCTAAAATTAAATCTGAGGGAAGGCACAAAACAACCCAGAATTATCTTTTGGCGGTGGATCCCTTGTAGTAAAGACTTCCCCCACTAGGTAAAGGTTATAGGAATCCATTCACATCAGTGTACTAGGTGGCATTGTTTTGCGAGACTGTGTTCGACTTCAGTGATTTTTTTTTTGGAGATTCTTTCAGCGTGTTTGCCCATTTCATAACGAGTGATTTACAAGTGCACCTGCCCACACCGTGCTGAGTGTTGAACAGTTTTTGAGCAAAACAGCATGACCTCCGTGCCCCACACTTCCTATTCACTTTATCTCACCCCAACAAATTTTTTTTTTCCCCGGATGAAGAAAGTCCTCAAAGGAAAATGTTTTGCCAGTGTGGAAGAGGTGAAACAAAAAAAACGATAGAAGCACTAAAAGGCATCAAAATTGATGAGTTCAAAAGCTGTTTTGAGAAGTGAAAAGTGTCTTGATAAGTGCATTGCATCAAACGGAGAATACTTTGAAGGTGACTGAAGTTTTAACAGGTAAGAATAAATGCACAGTTTTTTAATAAATAAATTCTGAGTTATTTTGGGTCCCCCCTCATATGAAACTGAAAACTTGACATCTACATTTAGATGTTTTGTAGGTTTCTCTGCTTTAGCACAGCCAAAACCTGATCCCAGTTCCTCTCAATGCTGATCAGAATCTTCCTCCAGCCTTTCCTACCACCATACAAGGTTCTTTCACCCACCCATTTGCCTGAAAAACAAGAATGATTTCTTTTTTTTTTTTAATTTTTTAAATTTTATTTTAAAGATGTGGGGTACAGTTCAGGATTAGGTATACAAGTTGTCATCATACAGGTAAAGTTTAGGCCTCCCTTAGGTCTCCACTTTGCCTAGTTTGAGACCAGGTATGCTTATTGATGTTGTGTCCCCTTCCCCCACTCCCACCCCAGCAGTATCCCACTACTACCAATCCCTTTCTTTTAGTGTTATGGTAAATGTTGATGGTACGCTTATGAGTGAGAACATGTGGTACTATGTTCTTTGTTTCTGTGATAGATCACTGAGTATAATAGGCTCTAAATCCATCCAAGTTGCTGCGAAGTTCTTAAGTTTGTCCTTCTTTATGACTACATAATATTCCATTGAGTATATGTACCACATTTTTTTATCCAGTCCAGTTTCAATGGGCAGCATGGTTGGTTCCATGTTTTTGCTATTGTGAATAGTGCTGCAATAAACACACATGTGCAGATATTTT
>CAUYQG010123643.1:0-10005 GCA_963574415.1 Tarsius wallacei | reverse complement strand
GCAGTAATAGTTATTGTTGTTCCTCATATATTCTGGGTTTCTACCTTTTGAACACTTGAAAGAATTATACTTGCTGTCCCACCATCATAAGTTCGGTCATATGACTAGCTCTGTATAAGAGTTGTATGCAAGCCAGGCTCGGTGGTTCAGTCTGTAATCCCACGCCTTGGGAGGCTGAGGTGAGTGGATTGCCTGAACCTGTGGGTTCGAGACCCGCCTGGGCAACTTGGCGAGACCTCATCTCTACAATAAATCAAAAAATTAGCGGGGTGTGGTAGCGCTCACCTGTAGTTCCAGCTACTTGGAAGGCTGAGGCGGAAGGATCGCTGGAGCCCAGCAGATCGAGGCTGCGGTGGCCAGGAACGGCCACTGCACTCCAGTTTGGGTGACTCCAACTCAACAAACAAACAAAAAAAAAGAGCAACTTCAGAATCAGTCTGGTGGTATTCAAGTCCTGGTTCTGCCACTTTATAAGTGTGTCATTGGGCAGTTACTTTACCTCCCTAAGCCTCAACTTCCTCCTTTGTAAAAGGAGAGTATCACTTATTTCATATAGTTGTGATGAGGATTAAATGCCATAATAAATCTATAGTGGTCAACATAGTGATTGGCACAGAGTAAAAGTTCAATAAATGTCTGAGTTTTTTCTAGTATTTATAAAGATTAGGGAAGGTAAAGGAACCCATCTAGGTCCAAGTTATTAAGTGGCAAAACTTTGATATTTCAACCTGGGCAGTTTGATCCAGAGCTCATAGGATTACCCACAGTGCTATATCTCATCAGTGGTTCACAGGATCCGTTTTGGGGAAGCGATTGGAAAATTTAGGTTTGGAGACTGCACCTTACAGTGACTCAGCAAAACTGGAACCTTATGGAACTGCAAACGGAGGAGAAAAGCAAACACTGCACTGGAGATGGAAGAAGAATGTCAAGAAAAAGCAGGAGAGTGGACCTTGGCCTTGAGCTCTGTGGGAACAAGGATGGGAGTCTGTGACAGGTTCTGTAGAGAGGAGAACAGGGATGGATGTGCATGACCTGCTGGACATCTAGTGGCCTTTGAGTTAAGCCAAAGATTTTCCTCTCTAGCCTTCCTAGAGACCAAAAGAGTTAATCTACCTGAGATGAAAGGTTTGGATGTGTGCAGAAGCCAAACGCAATTAATAAGGAGAAAATTGATAAATTTCATCAAAGATTCCTCCAAAATCCCCCAACTGGCCTCCATCACTTTATTTCTGAGACTTGGAGATAATTAGCTCCCAACTCAAAGGCTCCTCTAAGGACCCATTCACTTACACCATCTGGGCCTTATTTTCCCGGCAGTGCTATGAGGAGATTGAACTAGCTGAGCTAGCAGGCAATGGGAACAGATTTTAGAACCAGACCAAACTGAGGAAAATCCCTACTTAATTACTACTTAAATACACATTTCTGTATCTGTAAGGGAGGATAATAACACCTATCTCACCGTTTGCTGCAAGGATGAGACATTTATGTTAAGGGCTTAGCAGAGTTCTTGGCACATGGTAGGCACTCGATATACAGCAGATGTGATGATGGTGATGATGATAGTGGTAGTAATGATGACGATGTTGAATCATAAGAAAAATGATGCCAGAGAGGCTCATAAGGTCTCTAAAAAAGCAAACTAGAGGGAAATGGGAAGAGGAGGTCAGCTTGTGGGGAGGTGAATAAGAAGTTTTGGACAATTCATGGGACAGCCTGATATCCACATGGAGTTGTCCCCTTGAGACTTGGAAACATGGGACTGGAGGTAAAGGCCTGGTCCCTCTCTCTGACTCTGGCATCCACGAGGTCTTGATTGACAGCAGGTATCAATTGTGCCCCTACCATAAATTAAGCCCCTAACATATGTGCACCATTCCACTCTTCATGGTTGCTACATGACATGCAAAAAAGACGGTTTTGAAATAATATATTATCTATTAATTGTGTCATCTTGCATAAGTGATTGACCTGCAAAATAGGAATGAAAATACCTTACAGTATGGCTGTAGAAATTAAATTAGAGATAATAAGACTTTGAGCACGGAGACTGGCCTATAAGAAAGTCTTAAAAATTATTGTTCACATTCCCTTTTATGAATTAATCTACTCTAAACTGAAAATGAAGACTGCTACCACATCTTTTTCAATTTAATATCTTTTCTAAGAACTGTGTGCTAAATGAGGTCTCATCAACATTGGTAGATAGCAATGAACTAGAAGGCAAAGTCCCTACCATGAACATACTTAAAGTCCAATTGAGGGAATAATATGTTTGTGGAAGAGAATGAAAGACATTATGTCAATAAATGCTGAACAGAGTGAGGAGTTCTCAGATAAGAATGAGGCCAGTGGGTATGTGAGAGCTCAGAAGCATCTGAACAGATGGCTCAGTGGGTACCATTTTCTATGGTGTCATATTAATAGCAGAGCAAGGAAAATATTCACTTGACACAAACTGATAATGACACCAATCTTATGACAAGCAGACTAGGCTGACGATACAGCAAAGAAGAGCAACTTCTGACCATGAGGAAATCACAAATAAGTGGAGAATTGAGATTCTTGAACAGACCATTAGAGTACAGTGTAACACATGCAGTTGACCAGACAGAGGGGGCATATACGAGAAGTCATGACTTACCTTTCTGTTTCATCTTTTGCCACCAGGATCTTTTCACCTAATTCACTTGATGTTTGATGATTACGTGCTCTACCTATTAGAATCTCTGCACTGTCAGGAGCGGGCCAATGAGCTCATGAGAGCCATGAAGGGAGAAGGAAGTACTGGTAAGCCAGCATCTTATTGGGAATTGCACCACTTGCAATTTGATCTGTATCCTTATTTCTGTCCTCTATGCTTCTTTCTTTCTTTCTTTCTTTTTTGAGTTGGAGTCTCACTCCATTGCCCAGGCTGGAGTGCAGTGGTATACTCAGGGCCACCCTAGCGTCGACCTGCTGGGCTCCAGCAATCCTTCTGCCTCAGCCTTCCAAGTAGCTGGAACTACAGGCGTGCACTACCACACCCAGATAATTTTTTGATTTATTGTAGAGACGAGGTCTCACCAAGTTGCCCGGGCTGGTCTCGAACCTGTGGGCTCAGTCAATGCACTTGCCTCGGCCTCCCAAAGAGTTGGGATTACAGGATGAGCCACCCAGCCCGAACCCCTCTATGTTTCTTTAACTTTGTATCCCAAAGAATTTAGTTATGATTAGCAAGTCAAGTGGTGTGAAACCAATCATGTCTTTTTCCTCTTTAAAGTGGGCATGTGTATATATTGGAACTGCCTTGAGTGCCATGATGGCGATGGGAAACCACTGAAAAAGTTTAAGCAGAGGAGTGACATGACACAAGTTAGAAAGAACATAGCATTATTTTTTAGAATATTGCATTAAAAGAAATCCCTTAAAGACAACTTGCTTTGACATTTAATCCTAAGAACTCACTGTATCTCTATTGATAGCAGAAGTTCGAGAAGAGATCATCTTAACAGAGCCTGCTCCACCAACCCCTTCACCAGTGCCATCGTTTTCTCCAGCAAAATCTGCCACATCTGTGGAAGTGCCACCTCCCTCCTCTCCTGTCAGCAACCCATCCCCTGAGTACACTGGCCTCAGCACTACAGGTAATGAAATGTCCCTCAAATGCTGTGGGTAGGGAGTTAATGTTTAAAGAAGGGCTTTCTGGAAAAGCATTAATTTTTCCCAGCCTCCAAAAGACAATGCCCGGACCTGGGTTTCTTCCTATATTTGTGGATGACTTGTAGATATTCATTTATTCAGTGGCCATCTTCTGTATGCTGCTGTTTTCAAGTATGCAGATTAAGCATATGATAAAACCCCCAAACTAAGCCACTGAAATAATTATAATGATATGTAACATAAATTAATACACAGTCATTCTTGAAGACAAGAAAGGGAACTCTCTATGAATAAAAAATTGAGCAGCATCTCTGGAAAGGGAGGCAGACAGGAAGCCAGATGCTAAGCTTTGGCAGCCATAAGCAAGGCAGGGGCTCTGAACCAAGTGGTTGTGAGCCAAGCTAGGGCTGCCGGGCACATGACTGAGGCTGATGCACTGCAAGGCTGCTCTGACGGGAGGCCCACACAGCCCAAGATGTGCACAGAATTCTTACAAGATTAATTTACAACCAAGAATCATTCATGCCTGGATATATACCCAAAAGAAAGCAGAGATCTAGGCCAGGCGTGGTTGCTCAGGCCTGTAATCCTAGCACTTTGGGAGGCCAAGGCAAGACGAGAGGATTGCCTGAGCCCAGGGGTTCAAAAAACCAGCCTGGGCAACTTGGTGAGACCTCGTCTCTACAGTAAATTAAAAAATTAGCTTGGCGTGGTGGCACGCCCCTGTAGTTCCAGCTACTGGGAAGGCTGAGGTGGAAAGATCGCCTGAGCCCAGCAGGTCGAGGCTGTGGTGGCAGTGAGCATGACACTGCACTCCACCCTGAGCAACAGACTGAGACTCTGACTAAAAAAAAAGAAAAGAAAAGAAAGCAGAGACCTGAACAGATAGTTGTAAATCAGTGTTCCTAACAGCATTATTCACAATAGCCAAAAGGTAGAAACGACCCAAGTATCCACTGATCAATGGATAAACAAAATGTGGTATATACATAAATGGGATATTATTCAACCTTAAAATGGAATGAAATTCTGGCACATGCTACAATTTGGATGAACCTTAAAGACATTATACTATGTGAAATAAGCCAGATATGCAAGGACAAATATATCATTTCACTTTTATGAGGTACCTGGAACAGTCAAATTCATAAAGACAAAGAGTAGAATGGTGATTGCCAGGGGCTGGTAGGAGGAAGAAATGAGGTTAGTGTTTAATGGGTATAGAGTTTCTACTTGGGACGATAAAAAAAAGGTTTAGAGATGGATGGTGTGATGGTCACACAATTCAGTGAATGTACTTAATGTCACTAAACTTACAGCCACTTAAAATGGTTAATATGGGCCTAGTACAGTGGCTCAGGGCTGTAATCGCAGGACTTTGGAAGGTCAAAGTAGGAGGATCACTTAAAGCCAGGAGGTTGAGACCAGCTTGAGCAACATAATGAGACCCCATCTCTACCAAAAAAGGAAAAAAAAGGTTAATATGGTACATTTTATGTTATGTATACATTACCACAATTTTAAAAAAAATCACCTAGCCATCTGTGGAAGCCCAATTCCATGAAAGAGGAATAACAAACTTAAGAAAAGGTAGAGTTTATATCCAAAAGAATAAAGTTAATAGAACAACCTGAAAAGAACTGTTAAAATGAGAAGTGAAAAGAAGAAATCATATCCATGAGAGTCAAGGAAAGATCTTCAAAAGGAAATATATAATTGTTGAAATAAAATTTTCAATAGGTAGCTTTAATATTAGAAAATTAGATCCAACTGAAAGAGAGTTAGTGAACTGAAAGACTAAGCTGAGGAATACTCTGATACTAAGACACAAGGACATAAAGAAATGCTACGTATAAAAGCAATGCTGAGAGAACAGGCTGATAAATCCAGAAATTCCAATAATCTTTTATTAAGTGTTCCAGAGAAAGAATAGAAAGAAAGTGGAGAAATAACAGCTGACAGCTTTACAGAATGGAAAAAAGACTTCTCAAATTGAAAGCTCACATTGAATACTGTGCTGCATAAATGGAAAAAGAAAAAAAAACTTACCTCTAATCACTGCAGAAAGTCAAATATTAAATAACTCTTATTAGCTCCCTAAAAGAAAACACAGATAGCCGGGCTCAGTGGCTCAGTCTGTAATCCCAGCCTGAGCCCGTGGGTTCGAGACCCACCTGGGCAACAATACATCAAAAAAAATTAGCCAGGCGTGGTAGCACGAGCCTGTAGTTCCAGCTACTTGGAAGGCTGCCACTGCACTCCAGTATGGGTGACAGAGTGAGACTCCAACTCAAAAAAAAAAAAAAAGAAAACACAGATAACCTCAAAAGGAGAATCAGACTGATATCAGGCTTCTCATCAACAACATTAGACTCAATATCTGAAACTGTATTTTTGAAGTGCAGAGGAAAAAAATGCATTGAAAAAAACCTTGAATCCAGAATCCTATACATACATACACATGCATTTTTATATGTGTATATATGTACACACATGTATTTATGTCTGCATATATATATATATATATATATATTTTTTTTTTTTTTTCCTTGAAGACATTTCATGTGCCAAATTCTGTGCTGAGTACTATGGGAACTAAATAGATGAATATGCCAAGGCCTTGCTACTGTGAGGCAACACAAAGATAAGAGAAGTATAAAGACAACTGTACTAGAAGAAAGAATATGGCGTGTGCAATAAGTGAGGTATAAACTAATGCTATGGGGCTCCCAAAGAAGAAGATACTCCATCTGGCTGGAAGTACCAAGAAAGACCTCACCAAGACTCCGGTCTTTGTGGAGTAGAGGGCTTGGTAAGGCTGTGATAACTAATTCATTATGTTTCCATCCAAACCTGCTCTACTCCCATTTTTCAGAAACCACATATGGGAATAAGCTTCAAATATTTCTTCTCCCTCAACTCCTGTACTAGTGAGGATAGGCTAAGCTGCTGTAACTAATAGATCCAAACACAGATGGAGTTAACACAACGGAAATCTATTTCATGCTTGAAAACAGTACTGGCAGGATATTCAGTAACGGAGGAGGCTCTCTGTAATGCAACCATTTGGAAACATGTGTTCCTTCAACATGATTCCACCATACCCCATGGAGTGTTTCTCAAAGTCTGATTTGCAGACCAGCAGTATTAGCAGCTCCTGGAAATTTGTTAGAAATGCTGGAATCTGCTGGGCTCGGTGGCTCAGCCTGTATGTAATCCCAGCACTTTGGGAGGCCGAGGCGAGTGGATTTCCTGAGCCCGCGGGTTCAAGACCCACCTGAGCAACTTGGCGAGACCTCATCTCTACAATAAATAAATAAAAAATTAGCCAGGCGTGGTAGCGCACGCCTGTAGTTCTGGCTACTTGGAAGGCTGAGGCGGAAGGATCGCCAGAGCCCAGCAGGCAGAGGCTGCGGTGGCCAGGAGCGTGCCACTGCACTCCAGTCTGGGCGACAGAGTGAGACTCCAACACAAAAAAAAAAAAAAGAAAAGAAAGATAGAAATGCTCAAATCAAGTCCCACTGAAGACCTACTGAATTAGAAACTAGGCGGGGCCCAGCAATCTTGCTCCACAAGTCTCCAGGTGATTCTGACACTCAATAATCTGAGGAACGTTGCCTTGGTAAGTCTGCAATCAGCTGGCAGAAATAGGAAAAGGAGGAGAAATGAAGGAGAAAAACACTTCTTTCTTAAAAGCCCTGGTCTGAAGGTGGCACACATCACCTCCACTTAGATTCCATCGGTGAGGACTTAGTCACATGGCCTCATGTAGCTGCAAGAGAGGTTGAGAAATATAGAACACCATGTACCCAGGTAAGGAAGAGGGAACAGATGTGGGGGAGATAGCTGGCATTCTCCACCACACCTTCCAAGTCCAGTTGTTCTAATACAAATCTAGATTGATCCATTCCTTCCCATCCCACTCATGCCTCTGGTCCAGGCCTTCCCTATCTCTCATGGACATCCACAGTAACTCTGAAGCTGGTTTCCTGCCTCCAGAATCTGGTCTGTTCACTCTCTCACTGCCCACTGGGCTTATTAAAGCTGCTGGCTCATGCCTCCTCAAAGTGTTGGAGCAAAGAACTCACTGTCTCACACTGAAGCCTTAAGAGCTCTCTCTCTCCAAATCACTTCTCACACTGTTCCTCCTTCCGGGACTATCCTCCTTCCACTCTCTGCCTGACAAAATCCTACTCGCTTTCTTTGATGTTTCTCTCACTCTCCCAGTTAGAATCTTCCTCCAGATCCTCACAGCATGGGCTTAATTATATCCTACTACTTCGAATCGGACTGTTTCCAGAATAGACTGAGAACTAAAATTTTTTTTGAGGACCAAATAAATAGGTTGAGACCATTCGGAATGTCCTTTATCGTTCATTCATTTATTCACTCACTAACACATCCATCCATTTAGCTAAAAAATATATATATATTTCTTGAGTGGCTTTTATGTGCTAAACACTTCCAGATAGCTGATGATACAATGGTGCACAAGTTAATCGTGGTCCCTGCCCCCTGGGAATTTATGTTTAGAAGTTAGGATTCCGATGAGCAAAGCAGCAGTTACAATACAGTGGAATGAGTGCTAAGTTGGGAGAAGGGTCAGAGTGTTATAGAAACATAAAGGAGGGGGGAGAGAAGATATTCTGGGTAGAGGAAATAGCTAGTATAAAGGCCTGAAGACAAGGGAGAGCAGGTTATTTTCAGATAACTTAAAGTATATATCCCAGGAGTCTTTTAATTAATTTTTTCTGAAAATTTCCTCTCTTGACAGAACTATACCTGCTCAGAGAGAGGATGAGTAGATGCTTAAGAGGCTGGAGGGTGCCTGCCCTCTTCTGTATTTGCCAACAAACTCAGTGGCCCTTTGTCAGGAATTGCTAAGAAAACTGGAATCCTGAAAGCACTGAAAAGTTGGGCGATTGATAAATGGCATTAGAGCAAGCTTTGATTTCACTTTGAGAACACAGCTAGAGTGAGTTCTCTTCTGTGGAAATTTAGACTTGAGCATCACCGTATTTGTTTACATAGATGCACCTCCAATCATATTTTGTTTTCACTTTTGAGGAGGGAGAATGTGATCAGATTCCCACCTCCCTCCCATTTTCTCTCCATAGTGGGTTGTTGTAGTTCCTGCTCAGAAGGCTCAGGAAAAGGAATTGTAAAGAACAACTTTGTTCACTGAAAATAAAAAGGGAAGAGAATTTCATTTAAGCACTGTTTGCCGCTCTTCAGCAGCTTTCAGGCATTCTTCAAAGACTGGAATTATTGGGCAACCTTCCTGAATCTCCTGCCTTCCTCAGGAAGGAGTCATTTACCTGAATGATCCTGCCCGCACATCCCTGCCACCACCAGGGAGACACACACATAAGTGTGTTAGTGATGACATACTTCTGAAATAAACAGAAAGAATGCAAAGGAAACAGGTCTGCAATATAAAGCTGAAAGAGTTTGGATGAAATGTTTCTCAAAGTGTGGCAGCATATTAAACAAGGAGATGCTAAAGGAGGGATGGGAGGATGGGAAGAGTGAAGGAAAGCTGTCTTGGATCTTATAATTCTCATGCAGCTAGTGAGCCTGCCTGGATTTCTTCGTAGCGATTTGGAGGCCTCAAGGTATGGCAGGTGTGATAGACAAGGCCATAGGAATATCATAAATGTGTTCAGACATTTCTGTGCAATGTGTTCAAAAGTCATAAAAGTAGCTTCTTAGAAATACAAATGTGAAACAGGTTCTCTTCAGATGATCGTAAGCTTTGAAGATTTTGGCACATTCCAGCTTTGTTCTCAGATATCTCCAGGGGGCATTAAAAATGTCATCCTATATAAAACGATGTATAATATTTTTCTCAAGTACCACTTTTGAAATACTCCATTATTAAATTAGACTGAATCTTGGTATGCAATGTAGGTCATGATTTTGGAGGAAACAAACATAATTTCCTAACAACATGTATGATCTTATAGACATGATATATTATAAAGTGCAAATTATATACCCACGATATATACCTAAATATTAGGAAATCTATTGTGATAGGCTTCTTAAATTTGGGGATTTGCGTAAACATCATTGAACAGTATTGTAAATTGGAAAACAATTATGTAAATCTTACAAAATGCATTTGCTATGTTGTTTTTTTTAAAAAAGTTAACTCAGCACATGGTTTTCATGCCCAGTTAATTTTTATTTCTATTTAAAAACAACTGTAAGCCAGGCTTGGTGGCTCAGCCTGTAATCCTGAGCTTTGGGAGGCCGAGATGAGTGGATTGCCTGAGCCCGCGGGTTCAAGACCCGCCTGGGCAACTTGGCGAGACCTCATCTCTACAATAAATCAAAAAATCAGCCAGGCATGGTAGC
>CAUYQG010123638.1:0-20129 GCA_963574415.1 Tarsius wallacei | reverse complement strand
CTGTCCAACCTATACTGAAAAGAACCTGCCTCCACTCCCTCTCTGAGAAATTTTTTATCCCGCCGGGCTCGGTGGCTCAGCCTGTCATCCCGCGCTTTGGGAGGCTGAGGTGAGTGGATTGCCTGAGCCCGCGGGTTCGAGACCCGCCCGGGCAACTTGACGAGACCTCATCTCTACAATAAATCAAAAAAAACCTAGCCGGGCATGGTAGTGTGCGCCTGTAGTTCCAGCTACTCGGAAGGCCGAGGCGGAAGGATCACCAGAGCCCAGCAGGTCGAGGGTGCGGTGGCTGGGAGCAGCCACTGCACTCCAGTCTGGGTGACAGAATGAGACTCCAACTCAAAAAAAAAAAAAAGAAAAGAAATTTTTGATCCCATCATTATGTAGGAAATGGAGGGAAGAAGATCCGTCTTCTGTAACTTCTCCAAAGCTGATAAGGGGTGTAGGCCTACCTAGCCAGGGTTCAAAAATCTCACCCTAGCTAATCTAAAGCTTTCAGGTTGGTTTCAATGGTGGCATTGATTACAGGCACCAGTTGGCATCCTTGCTTGGTCATTGTGTGAGTATGAAATTGCTCGATTCTGGAATAAACAAATTTAACCAGGCAGCTAAAGAGATATGGACCAAAAGTCAGCAGGATTATAATAATTACGATAGGCCCAACAAAAGGCATAACCCAAGCAAAAGAGAGTATGGAGTTTTTCGTAGTGGCTCAAATAGCGTTCGCAGTAGAGGCTCTTTGTGCAAAGCCATGGAGCCACTTAATCTTGCTGGAAATTTTAAGGACAGCAGGTTTTACTCATAACCGCACAAACCCCTCCTTGTGCGGCAAGTAAAAAAATTTAATGAAACTGGATATATTGACCATTCGGGTGGTGGCTGATCACCTTTTGTACAAGAGTTACAAGGCCTGCAGTTAGTGGCATAATTTAAATGATAAACTCTAATCCCTGTGGTTTTATTATACGTAGTAGTAAGATTATAGCAAGGAAAAGGCTGGGTGGGTAAAGAAACTTCGAGGAAAATATCCACTTGTACCAGTTCCATTAATCATCTGTGTCTCATTTTTGAAGGTGATATTGAAGGTGGGTTGGTTTACTATAGATAACATAGATAAACAGGTCTTTTATAAAAGACATTTTTATGGAGACAGAAGAAAAACAGGTTAATGACTGGAATAGTCTATAAATTAGTTTTTAGAGGTGTTTTTTTTTTTTTGAGTTGGAGTCTCACTCTTTCACCCAGACTGGAGCGCAGTGGCACGCTCCCGGCCATCGCAGCCTCGACCTGCTGGGCTCCGGCGATCCTTCCCCCTCAACCTTCCAAGCAGCCGGAACTATAGGCACTCGCTAATTTTTGATTTATTGAAGAGACGAGGTCTCACCAAGTTGACTGGGCTGGTCTCAGATCCATGGGCTCAGGCAATCCACTTGCCTCCCAGTCAAAGTGCTGAGATTACAGGCTGAACCACCAAACCCAGCCAGTTTTTAGAGTTTTTGATGTCTGTTCAGACTGCAGCAGCAACCTGACAGATTTTTTTTCTGGACTATAGTTTGAACCAGGCATTTAAGTGAACTGTCTGTGAAGCTCATATAAAGTCTGAAGAAAAATTTGAAAATATTAGTCTGGAGACTTGTACCAGGGAAAGACTTTAGGATGTAATTCAAATTGTAGAAAATTAAAAACAGACAAACGAAATAACTAAAAGACAATAAAAAAGAGAATTTAAAACAGGTGTTCTGTAATTTCTTTTGAAACATTATTTTTCCCTCCAGTTTTTCATTTTTATCAAAGACAAATTATAGTAGCACCATTTGCAAAATAAGTTGCGAAATAAGTTTTAGACTGAATATATCTTGTCTGCATAAAGTATAAGAAGAATAATTATCTGCCATATAGGCTCTTTATCTAATTGGCTTTGTTGGAACTCTTTCCATAAGGAATTTCAAATTCGATTCTTTAACAGCTTCTGAAGCTAGCCAAAACCTAGGTGAAATAACCAGTATTTCCAGTCACATCTTGTTACAAACAAACCAACAAATAAAAAACCAGATTTTTATTGAACTTATGCAAATCACCATAGTGTCATAAATCAGTACTCACAAATAGTTTCCAAATTTTGGAGAAATTAGGTAGAGGGAAAGATATGTGTTTCAAGCTTTGCTTACAACAACATACTTTACTCATTTGTGAAAGGCTTTAAATAACTCCAAGAAAAAGGTTTTTCTTTTGACCTTGAAAAACACAACAAAAAGAATTGGCAATACTTTAAACAAACAAAAGATTATAAAATTACTTAGTTTGTATTAATTCAGTTTATGCAATTAACTCTTGTTCTGTCCTATGCTGGATGAGCACATCAGTTTTTAAATAAGCGTCCCGGAAGAAGTGTTTTATTTTTTTCTTCTTTATTTAGCTTAGTGGCATCATCTCGAAAGTTGTTAGAAATCGGCGCCGAAGAGCACACGTCAGAGTCCTATAGTTGATTTGAAGCCGCTTCTTGAAAAGGATGAAAGTAAGATAATAATTGCAGACGACAGTCTGGGTAGGAGTTCCTGTCCACCAGAGTATAAAGTCTGAAAAAGGTCTCAGATGCCATTTTTAGGTTATCAAACAAGTAACCTGACCAACAGGTACTACCTACTAGTCCTGAGCCACGACGGAGGCAGTTCCGGCGAAGGTGTGGGGTGAGGTGTGGCCCCTGGAGACCTAAGCCGCTTTGGGGTCTTCCAGTGAATTTTGTTTCCTCAAGCAGTCATGTGTCGATTGGGGCAACTTTCCCTCCCCCGCAGGAGTCTGACACGACAGGAATTGTAAATACACTTAGAAGCAACATATTTGATCGTTTTTATCACAGCTGGAGTTTTAACTTTATGACCTGATGTTAATTCTATATAGGTGGTTGACAGCACATAGTTGGACATGTTAGAGGTATAGGAATGAGGCCTGGTGCGGTGGCTCAAGCCTGTAATACCAGCACTTTGGGAGGCTGAGGTGAGAGAATGATCTGAGACCAGGGGTTTGAGACCATCCTGGGCAACTGAGCAAGACCTCATCTCTACAATTAAAAAAAAAAAAAAAATTAGCCGGACATGGTGGTGCATGCCTGTGGTTCCAGCTACTTGGGAGTCTGAGGCGGAAGGATCGCCTGAGCCCAGCAGGTCAAGGCTGTGGTGGCCGTGAGCGTTCCATTGCCCTCTAGCCTGGGTGACAGAGTGAGAATCCTACTCAAAAAAAAATAATAAATAAAAAAAAGAAAGAAAAAGAAAAAAAGAATTATAGGACTGTTATACAATTTTGAAACACATGCCAATGAAACACAACCTTGGGAAAGTTAAACACTCACGTTAGACAATGCTTTCTGTGTGATTTTAGCATACCAAATAAGTGTCTCCTCGGATTTTAGGGAAAGCTAATACTAAAATAATTTTTAAACCAGCCTCGGTGGCTCAGCCTGTAATCCCGCACTTTGGGAGGCCGAGGTGAGTGGATTGCCTGAGCCCGCGGGTTCGAGACCCACCTGGGCAACTTGGCAAGACCTCATCTCTACAATAAATCAAAAATTAGCTGGGCGTGGTAGCACGCGCCTGTAGTTCCAGCTACTTGGAAGGCTGAGCAGAAGGATGGCTGGAGCCCAGCAGGTCAAGGCTGCAGTGGCCAGTAGCGGTCACTGCACTCCAGTCTGGGTGACAGAATGAGACTCCAACTCAAAAAAAAAAAAAAAAAAAGGAAATTTTGATGTGATTCTCAAGGAAGTGGCATATGTGGCATAATACAGGAGCCTCAAGGCATTGCATAGAAGGAATGAAGAACACATGTTAAAAGACAGCAATTGCTACATAGTAATGATGACTGCAGAAACTGCAGACTGCTTTGAAGCCAGAGCTGCAGCCCCTTCTAGCACACTCACAGGCTGGAACTACAGGCCCTCTGCATGGTGACGGACACAAGACCAGCTGCCCAGGACTCCCTCTAAGACGGATTCATTGCCCAGACTGCGGGGAGAGCTATCAGCCAGCAGCCTTCAGCTGTCAGCCCTTTCAGGAATCTCCTCATCCGAGGTCACCTGCTTCCTGGGGTGGCCCCTATCAACAATAGATGGAGGCAGAAAGGTAAAGGCCAAGCCATTTTGGTCCAAAGAAGGATGAGGCTGATGGGACATTCAGGCTCAGAACTCCTGAGTCACAACTTGGCTTGCCCTCTGCCCACCCTTCCTCCTCCACTCCCTTCCATGGTGTTCATCCAAAACGTGCTCCCGAATAAACACACTGCATGTCAATTCTGTCTCTGAGGCTGCTTTCCAGGGAAGCCAGCCTGCAACAGGCACTGTGGCCTGTGTTTCAATGGCATCCCTGGGTCCCTCCTATGTCCCTGTCTTAATTTTATATAAGCCCTCCACATCCCTCTGTATTAGGCAAACAGATTTGGGGTCTTCTGTGATCAAAGACCAAAGGGAAGCTGGGAAAGAAGACAAAGAGAGAGGCTAAATAACCCATACTATAAAGGATTTGGAGGGAAAGGAAGATGAATAATAAAGAATATTGCACAGACTAGAAGTTGGGGGACATTTTTGAGGATTGATGGACGACAGTATCTGGGCAAAAAGGATCATACTGGTGATAAAACAAGTTTTGAGAGGAGTCAATAAAATTATGAATTGTATCCCCATTGGTGTTTTTAGGAGATGCAAGCAAATACTGGAATCACTTTTTAATTACTCCTGAGTACTAGACTATGCATTTGATATTCCACTCTACACGGAATTTGAGGCACTGACTTTATTGAGTGTATTAGTCAGAGTAATTAACACTAGCTGCTTTAACAAACAACCCCAAATCTCAGTGGTTTAATATAATAAAGGTTTATTTCTCACTCACATCATGGCCAATTGGATGTTGGGCAGCTTCTTTTAACAACTCTCCTGCAAGTCGTCCATCTTGTGATGTTTCCATTTTAAACATGTCTTTGAGATTGTTACTCAATCTCTGGGTCTCTCTGCTACCCAGATAGCTTTCTATTTACTCCCATATATCCCTACCCTACCCCCAAATTTTGATCAACCATTTTCCACCTTGCTTTCTACTCTAGGAGGCTAGTCTGTATGTATGACAGATCAAAGGGACCTCTTGCCTCTGGTTTCCAGTTGCACTTGGCCACTGGGATTCTGGCAGGAGATCGAAGGACGAGAAAGAAGAGACAGGTTCATTTCTCCAGGTTCCTCTCCGTTAGGGCACTTTGACAAAGCTGAGTCACTTGATAAAAGATCACAGCTCCTCTCTAGATGATTCTCTCTGCACCTCCCTTGCCTCTCTGGGTTTTTAAACCAAGTCTTCCATGTGGCCCTTCAGACCTAGGATTAATCACAGCCCTGTTGTTCTTCCATAATATCCCGTGTGGTCTCCCCAAACCCTTTAATTAAGCTTCCTTGGATGGGACTAATTTGAATATCTTGTTTCTTACTGACGCTCTTTGGAAAGAGTTGGAAAGTACAGTATTCTGTGTGCCCAGGAAGGAGAAGTATAAACAGGGATTTGTTTGGCACAGCCAGCATTTCTGTTACTTCCTTTCCACTTTTTTTGTTTTATTCTGCTCTGATAACTATGCATTATATGTATCGACACAGCATTATGTACTGCACGAATAGGTACAATTATCACTTGTCAACTAAAAAAACACACAATAAAAAGTTAATTTAATGCACTTAATATATTTTATGAGAAGCAAACACTGTTTTATTTTACATTTAGGGATAGTTTCCTTAGTCTTTTCTCAGTGCATGTTTTTACACTATAATTATACATGAAATTTGTCTATTGTTTTATTTACTTTTCCCATTCCGTTTGATACATATTGTTTTTATTTCCCTTGAGACTTATCTTTGATCCATAACCATTTAAAACTGCGTTGTGTTGTTTCTACATGTTTAGAGATTTTCCTATTATCTTTCTGTTATTGATATCTGGTTTGATTGTCTATGGTGAATGAATACCCTCTGTGTGATTTCCATTCTTATAAATTTGTTGAATTTTTGTTTTATGATCCAGGATATGGTCTCTCTTGGTAAACGCTCCTTGGGTACTTGAAGAGAACATGTCCTCTGCTGTTCTTGGGTGGAGTAAATGTTAGTTGGATCCTGTTGATTGATGGTTCTTCTATATCCTTGCTGATTTTCTAATTGTTCTATCAATTGTTAAAAAGAGGGATGTTGAAGTCTCCGAGTATAACTGTTGGTTTGCCTACTTCTCCTTTCAGTTCTATCAGCTTTTGTTTTACGTGTTTTGTAGCTCTGTTGTTAGGTACATACACATTTAGGACTGTTACATCTTGGTGGACTAGTTCTTTATTATTATGTAATGTTTATCTCTGCCCTGCGTAATTTTCGTGTGTGTAATGAAGTCTATTTTATCTGATGTTAATATAGTTACTCCTTCTCTACTTTCTTTTAATTAATGATATATCATTTTCTAACATTTTACTTTCAACCTACTTATATTGTTACATTTGAAACAAGTTCTTATTGACAGCATGTAGTTGTATCATTTTTTTAATCTACTGCCAATCTCTGTATTTTAATTGTTGCATTTAGACCACTTAAATTATCTAAATAAATAATAAATGTTTGCAATGATGAATATGCTAATTATTCTGCTCTGATAATTCTATATTATATGTATCGAAACAGCATTATGTACTGCACGAATATGTACAATTATCACTTGTCAACTAAAAAAACACACAATAAAAAGTTAATTTAATGCTTAAGACAGCCTTTTTGATTTATTTTTTGTCTTTGAAAAGAATTTTTTTAAATTTCTTTTTGCCTTCTTCATCTGAATTACCTAAACATTTTTTAACCCACTTTGATTTCTCTATAGTGTTTTTCATGTTTTTCAGTGTATCTTTTTGTATAGGATTTTTAGTGGTTGCTCTAAGTATTATATAATACAGTTGACCCTTCATATTTGTGGGTGCCGAATCCATGGATTCAACCAAACTGGATAAAAAAATACTTTGAAAACAATTGTGCCTATACTGAACACATACAGACTTTTTTTCTTTATCTTATCCTTATTCCCTAAATAATATAGTATAACAACTACTTACATAGCATTTACATTGTTAGGTATTACAAGCAAACTAAGATTATTTAAAGTCCACAAGAAGATGTGCATAGGTTATATGCAAAACTATGCCATTTTTTATCAAGGACTTGAGCACTGCGAATTCTGGTATCTACGAGAGGTCCTGGAATCAGTCCCCCATGGATACCGAGAAACAGCTGTACATGCATAATTTATCACAGTCTCCTGGTATTGATATCTACCAGTTCAAGTGACATGTAAAAACCTTACTTCCCTTTTAGTCCCTTTACTCTCCCCCATTTATAATAGTATATATTTCCTCTGTATACATTGAAAACCACAAGACAGTGTTACAATTTTCACTTCAACCATCAAACCCAATTTAGAATATTCAATAGGAGAAGGAAAGTTGAGTATTTATTCACATTTTTCTTTCTTCCTTACTGAAGTTCCAAGATTCTTTCTTTTATCATTTTTTCTCTGTTTGAGGAATTTTCCATAGCCATTCTTTTAGGGCAGGTCTGCTAGTGACAGAGTCTCTTATTTTCCTTCATATTAGACTGTCTTGATTTCTCCTTCACTCCTGAAGGATATTTGCACAGGATATAAATCTCTAGATTGACAGATCTCTTCTTCAACTATTTGGAAAATATTGTACATTTCTTTTTGGCCCCATGGTTTCCAATAAGAAATCTTTCTGTCATTCAAATTGTTTTTCCCCTGTGGGTAAGTATGGTTTCTCTCTGGCTGTTTTTAAGAATGATCTTTGTCTTTAGTTTTCAGAAGTTTGGTTGTGATGAGTCTTGGTATGGATTTATTTGGTATTATACTGCTTGGGGTTTGCTAAGCTTCTTGAATCTGAAGTTTATGTCATTTGCAAATTTTGAGAAAATTTCAGCTATTATTTCTTCAGATATTTTTTCAGTTTTACTCTTTATTTAGTCCTGCTGTCTTTTGTATAATTCCATGGGTCTCTGAGACATCATTCATTTTTCTTTAGCCTATTTTCATTCTGTTGTTCAGACTAAGTAATTTTTTATTGTTCTACCTTTAAGTTCACTGATTCTTTCCTCTGTCCCCTCCATTCTGTTGTTGAACACATACATTGAAGCTTTTCTTTTACTATTAATTTCTGTTTTTGTTTATTTTAGTTCTGAAATTTCCATTTGGTTCTTCTCTTTTTTTTCCCCCTGAAACATTCCGGTTTTTTGCTGAGACTTTCTAGTTTTTCATTTGTTTTAAAAATGTTCATTATTGTTCAGTGAAGCATTTTCATGCTTTAAAATCCATATCAGGTCATTCCAACATCTTTGTCACCTAGGTGTTGGCATCTGTCAATTGTTTGTTGTTGTTGTTTTTTTTTCTCATTCAAGTTTGGATGTTCCTAATTCTTGATGTGATGGGTGATTTTCAATTGTGCCTTAAACATTTTTCTATTATATCATGAGACTCGGGCTCTAATTATTTAAATCTTCTATTTTAACAGGTACCACATCACTTTGACATCATAGCAACTTATTACTGCCAGGTGGGGGTAAAAGCCCAAGCTCCCTACACTGCTTTCATTTAAGAGGGATAAGGTACCTCGTTGTGGCTGGAAGGTGGGACTTCGGGCTTCTCACCAGGCCTCCACTGACACCACACTGGTTGGTGGGAGTGAGGCTCCTCCATCTCCTTATTTGGTAATATACCATACATATTAAAAACATACAAAACATTGTAAAAGGGCAAAATTTTTAAAAATTGACTTAAATAAAATGTTATGGATCACCTGTGCTTTACACCAGAACCCACTGCTTTGACTCCATTCAAAGTGCAGAGAGAGAGGGGGGTTTCCCCTCTGCTACCTGTCCTTTAGTTCTGCTGTATTCCACAGGCACCGCTTGGGAATATGTCTCAATGTAATTTAAACAAGTGTTGCTTCTGTATGACTCCTGAACAGATCATGAAAAGAAGCTCCAGGTGTACCTTCAGCCCTGCAGGACACTTAAGAAGGGACAGATAGCCTGATCTTGTCCAGGCTTAATGCATCCCAAAGGAGACAAATCAGTTCTGTTGATAAATAAGATGCTGAAATGGAAGCAAATCAATTGCAGAAGCCTTTTATGTGGTAACTCTTTCTGTGAAATGCCTCATGGGTAGCTGTAGTTTTATGCACTCAAAAGTATCAGAAAATCCATTCCCAAGCTTGGGTCCTGCTGAGTGTCTGTGGCCTCTAGCAGCTCATCCTGTTCCTCAAAAGTGGTGTTGGTGACAGCTGCAACATTTTGCATCTTTGAATGGCTGTAGGTGGAGACAAGAGAGGCTGCCATCTATTGGGGTGGGATATCAAGCCAAACTGGAAGACTTTGCGGCCTCAAATTGCCACTCCCACTCTACTTCAGAAGCCCGAAAAACTTGCCTTCTTTCCTTTCTTTTCCTTTTACATTCACTGGTGCATAAACTCTAACCTAGATATTTATATTAGCAGTTATTTGTTGAGCTTCTACTCTAGATGAGGCAGTGTGCTAAGCACAGCATTGAAAGAGATCACCAAATCAGACAGGATCCTATGATACAGTGAGAGAGGGCTTCTTCTGCTGAAGCTTGATTGCTTTAACTTATGAAAGGCAAATACACAATACATACCTGCCTCACCCACAGCAGACATCACTAATCAATCATGGCATGAGGCACCAGTGAGCATGGATTTGGCCTCAGACTCTTTCTCAGACACTTTTCCTATAATAAGTACCAATCAATCTCAATTGGCCCACAAGATGGGCTGTATTTGCCATGTCCAGATTAAACTTTATCCTCTGCTTCAGCTCTGTTTTTATTTAGATCCTTTGGATGGTTTGTGGAGAATAAAGATCATCCATGTTCCTGAGATTTGATGCTTATTTTCTAGAAATGCTCTTATTGGTGGAAGACATGTGCAGTTGATTATGCTTTGTGTGAATTCTTCTTTTAAATGATATTTTTTTAAATCATGGAACCAGAACATCTGTAAGGCAATGTTGTCCCTTCCTCCTCAAAGATACTATGATGAAGTAAACTGAAAACTTGAGAACAAAGTTGACATGTTAATGAATGGCTTTCCTCAGAAAAAACAAATAAACAAATAAGAACCATCTAAATGCACAGTTGCAGGCTCCCTGGGGAAAGTCTCACTTGTCCCAGGCCCTGAGATCTCATGGTTGACTCAGCAAATGAGAAATGAGCAATCAGGCATCTTACACATGCACATTTCCTCCGTCCTGGGTGGGCTTGCTGTGTCTGAGGGATAGGCTGTAGAATGGGGCCAATCATTCTAATGACACTTCCAGCCACATCTGCTCCAGAGATGTGGGGTCTGCTAATATGAAATGGAACTGCAGGAAGGATAAATTTGGAGTCCTGCCAAAGTATGAAATACTTTTCTTTAGTTCTCCTTAGAAACACAGTTGATTCTCCGTATCTACTGTAGTTATAGTCTGACATCGCCTTGAAGACTGAATTCTGAGAATATTGAACCTTTGCTCCTGGGAAAAAGACAGGGTTAGGTTCCTGCGAGTCTCTGGTCACAACATTTTTGTCAGCCCATCAATTCATAACCTTGTTTTATGTGTATTGCTGTTTAAAAACACCTTATTTAACATACATTTTTTATTCATAAACATTGAACTCACAGCCTGCAGTACTATTACTCATGCCCAAGCAAAGTGTATCTGATGCACGTATTTTTTTCCACAGGGCACATCACAGCCATCTGTGCTTGGGAACACTACACGCCACTTCAGTACTGCACTCGGGGTTGAATTTAAAAGGTGGAATCACCCCCCCAAAAAGCCCAATATGTGAAAAACATGGCAGTAAATATGAGAGCAAATGCAACAGCTCTGATGGCCTTTCCAGAAAAAGAGTTCCAAAACTGCTTTGACAGGTGGTCCAGGCATTGGCGTCAGTGTGTAGCTTCCCAAGGGGAATACTTCGAAGGTGATGGCAGTGATATTCAGCAATGAGGTATGCAGCACTTTTTCTAGGATGGTTCATGAACCTAATTGTCAGACCTCATAGACCACAAAAAAGGATACTTGCTTGCAGTATGAGAGGTGAAACAAGAAGGCAAAGCATGGACTCGTTTGATCTCAGCCGGAACATGTATGTCAGAGGACTCAGATTTTCCACCACTTTGTGCATGTCCACCAATGACTGTGAAACGCCACAAGGATCAATTTTGGGGTTACAAACAAATTTAGCAAGTAGGCAAATTTGCAAATCCAGGATCTGTGAGAAAACGAAGATCAACTCTATTTAAGTTACTGTCATGATTCAATTTAAGCTATGTACTATCTCACAGTAGGAGGTCAGGAGAATCTCCAAACCATCATACTAAGTGAACTATCACAGAAACAAAGAACTAAATCTGGCACGTTCTCACTCCTAAGTAGGCCCTGAACACTAATCACATCAGCACAAGAGAGGGATCTGCAGTCGCTGGGCACTGCTATGGGAGTGAGGGAGGAAAGAGAGTGGAGGACACATGACAGCACAAGTGGTACTTGGTCCGCTACTAGCGGAAGTGAGGGTCAGAAGCCCAGCCTTCACCTGCATGTGGCCTACTTATATAGTTAACCCTCACTTGTACCGCACATCTCTATAATAAATAATAAAATAAAATTTTTAAAGGGGGGCACACTTCACCCATAAGAGTACCTGATCTCAAATCAGATGAAGTGGGGACCAAAGTGAGGCCCAAACTTTACCTGTACGATGACCATTGTATGCCTAACCCTGAATTGTACCCCACATCTTTAAAATAAAAAATGTTTAAAAAGTAAAATAAAAAAAGAGAGACTCTCCAGAGATTTTAATATGAGGAAACTATTACCAAATATTTATTGCAAATACAGAAGAAATATAAAAGTGTTTCCACTTTGAACTGTTGTGGATTTTTGTGTCTCCATGAACCATTCACTCCCTGCTTCCAAGGGATTTCTAGATTTAAAGTATCTCTGTAGCAAAACACCTACTTAGGAGTTCCTTGTGGATTGTTTAAACTTTGCTTTTCCCTTCTTTCTTCCTTTTTTTTAAGCTGGACTTTAAGCATCTCTGTGGCACCCATCACCGTGTATTTGTTTCCTTTGAAAAGTTTTTGCTAATTCAAGCTAGTTAAACAGAGTCCAGTTGAAGTGAGAGATCTTCCCCCATCAGCCTCTACAAGAAGCGTGGTCTCACTGTGCTCCTTTCCCTGGGGGCGGGGGGAACCTGGGCCTCACTAATGAGAGGGACCCATCTGAAAAGAGAACCAGAACCCTGTCAGATGGCGTGGCAGTACCAAAGAGCAAAGGGTTTGGATTCCTCCAGCCTTGAACTTCTTAGGCTCCTGTGACTGGGGAAAGGGTTGCTCTATATTACACAACAGGAAACACTTCTCAGGATGGGGCAAAGGGGAAGACTATGGGAAGAAAGATGCCCTAACCCCATGAATGAATAGCATTTACTTAAGCAAGCAAGAAGAGGTGCTACGTGCTGCGATGGTCCTGACCAGAACCGCTACCCCTCCTCACCTGTAAAGTGCATTGGGCCAAGGGAAGTCAGAGCCTAGAAAACCAACTGATGTCTTTCCAGGGTGTCTCCTAGTTTACTCTTCAGGAAGGTGTCCCAACTTAGAGGTTTTGTGTCCGCTGAAAATTCTGCCAGTATGCCCCAAGGATGACTTTCCTGTTGGAAGGTGGCGATGGCTATCCCACGGAGAGTCTGCCTAGTTTGTCTCTGCACGACCTCAAGATCCATTTCCTAGGTTGTAAGGACTGTGTGGATGTCGGAATTTCATAAGAAAGAAATGCAAAAAGAACTGTCAGATTGAAACTCTGTGTCAGAAACAATGCAAGGCGCATAGTAGGCACTAGGTTAATACGGGTTTAATGAAATTTAAAATATCCATTAGGAAAAAACCAAACAGCCCCAGCAGTTTTCTTTAGGTAGATTTCTACTATAGGCCAAGTATTGGTGGGATGAAAACAGTAGATTTTATACAATGTGTGCAATTTGCATCAGCGGATGTTTGGGAATAAAGGCAAACATGAAGATTATCTCCCCTTTTTTTCAATTTCCATTCCCATCCCCCCTTCTCCCACATACCGGATTTGTACAAAATATTGGTGTGGTCCAGGCTGAAACACTGGGATGGGGAGGGAGAGAGAGACCTCTATGTTAAATATTCCCTGACAATGCATTGTGGGATCTACTCAGTATGGAAAACCATTTATGCCAAGCTTTTTGCCATTTCCCATCTTAATCTCATCTGGTTAGATGCTTCTTCCAGTTTTATGTAAGTCTCTTTGCCAGCTGCACAAAGCAGACTTATTCTAAAGTTTAATGAATGAGTTCACCTGGATAGGCTGTTGTATGTTTTGTTTAATTTCCCACTAAATCTTTCAGTAACATAATGCCATATTTATTGTTTTGAAAATGAAAGAAAACCTAATAAGTCTCAAAAGTCCCTTCATGCATAAGATGTTTCCAATAAATGGACTTAACAATTGTCCATTAGTTAAATGATCCACTCTGCATTCTAGCTGCATTTGTCATTTTATTTTTATCATATTGTCTGGCATGAAAAGTGGATTAGTACTCCAGTATTTATGTTATTTTACATACTAAGTGTGCAGATCCCATGCCATTGAGTTGCTGCTGTTATAGCTCACATATGAAATGGCTAAAGGTACTAGTTGGGAATTATGACAGAATGACCCTGAGAACATAAACCGCTTAAATTATAACACATAAGCTGTCAAACAGTGTCAGGTATGTGTTCACCTGTACAGACTGTGCAGGACAATGGATTTATTTACATCGGTATGTAGTCGACCCACATTTCTATTATCTGACAATTTTCTACAAAAATATAAATTAATTTGTAAACACTGCCAGAAAATTTTCTAGCTGGCTTGTAAGTTTTTCAGAGTATATTTTGTTTTTATGCTTGATTATGGTTCTCTTTTTTACTTCTGTTTTAAATATAGATCTGCAAATAAAGTTGCAGTATTTAAAGCTTTGCCTTTCTGGAAAAAGGAAGTAAGAACTAAGTTTGTACATGACAAATTTGAAGAAAGATGCTTTTAAAGAGAAAGTCAGAGGACAGTTGTCAAGTTGTGACAATTTCTCCCTACGGGGTACATAATTTTTAATAAAAAAGTATTTCTTCCAAAATTAAGAGTAGTCAAAGTACTAATAAGTTTAACTTTGTGTGGAATGCTCCTTTAAAAAGGAAACTATGTAATATAATATAAAAGAGAAAAAAGTTTTATGATGAGTTTTGTAAATAGATTTCTTACAAGATGATTTTCTCTTTAGCTGTGACCTTACCATTTTAAATGGATGTGATTTGAATAAATTTTGTATAGTAAAGAATCAATTAAAATAATGTGTTTATTAAAGTCTGAAGTCAAGCAGTTCCGATTGGTAGAAATTCCATCAGCAGGGATCCAGCTTCCTTCTGCCTTGATGTTCCATCAACCTATAGCTTCACATCATGGTCTAATGATGGCTGCTCAGTTCCAGCCATCATGTCCACAGCCCAAGCAGTGAAAAGGACAAAAGGGCCTTCCTTCAGCGGAGTTGTGTCCTATCAGGTAGACTTCCCTTATGTTCCACACTATAATTTATGTCCAGAATTGCCTCACCTGGTTCCATTTATCTGCAAGATAAGCTAAGAAATGGAGTCTTTCAGCTAAGCATGTTGCTGCACTGAGAGAATTCAGGGATCAGTTATTAGAGCAAAAAGGGTGGGTCCATATTGAGAAGTAGCTAGAAGTTTCTGCTAGAAAGGAAAAATGAGACAGAACCTCCCTGCCATCATGAGGCGCACAGGGGAGACACAAATTGATGGAAGAACCACATCCAGACAGATCAAATCACATCTAAGGTAAGTGGGATGAGACCCTGTTGAAAGAAGATTTGGAAACTGAGCAGAGATCTAGCTTCAGAGCAGAAGGGAGAAGAAAGTACTTCCCAAGAACAGACGGAGGAGTGAATCGGGCCAGACAGGGTGGCAGGCACCTGACCCTGATGCCCTGCAGGTGAAAGGTGCTAACATTACTTCTAGCTCCTTCCAGGAGTCATGAGGATCATTCACCAGAGTGGGGGCAGAAATTCCATGGCTGGATTTCCACCTTGACATCATTCTGGCTGTTGATTGCTCATGGGGAGGGGCTTTCAGGTAGGGATTATTGCAGAACTTCATGCAAGAGGGCAGTTGCTCAGATGAGGGTAGCGAAGGTAAAATGAAGGAAAGCAGGACTCTTTCCAAAAAGAGTCAGCCTGCCCTGAAACACTCAGGGCACAAAGCAGGCACTTTCTCTTGGGAGAACTACACAGTGGGACGCATCCTTCAGGCTAGAGAAACAATCATTTTCTGATTTCTAGTTCCACCTACCTAATCCTAGGTGGCCAGGCACATTTCTGAGGAAATTGGACAGCGTTTTGAAACATGGGCTCCCTGCAGTCCCTAACATCATCTAATAATGGGTCTGAGGGGGACTTTGAGAAAGAAACCAGCCTGAGACTCCCTTAGGCTTGTGGTTATTCTCTTTCTGACCCCCAGCTGGTTTTCTGATGTGAAAGGGAGGCTCAGGCTGGCGAGCACACAGAGGCTGGCAGGGATATGTGACCTAGGTGTCCGCAGCCTATGGGAGGTGGAGAGAGTGATGGGGACTCAAAGAGGTGCTCACTGTCTTCCCTACAGAATCACCTGGCCCAAACAGGCCCTTGATATATTCAATATTTATCAAATGTTCATGCTCTGACTGTTTCACCAGTGAGCCAGAGAAGTAGCAGGAAAGAGAGATAATAAACACCTCAGATGTGAGAGAGTTAAGTCAGGAAGACCCTTCCTGGCCGAGGGAAATGCTGGTCCCTAAACCCTCATGCCTAGAGTCCCCGCATTTCTATCATCTGCGGCAGCTACTAAGTTTGTTTTCTCCTAGAAAATAAACAGTGATCACTGCCAGGGTTCTCAGTCGCAAGCAACAGAAAACAGATTTTGCTATGTTATGCCGAGACACAATTAAAGGAGGAATGGGGATTCACAAGATGGATGAGAAGATGGAGGCCCCAACTTGGAAAATGGGCAAGAACCAAGACAGTCTCAGAGGACCAAGGGGCAGCATCTTTTGGCAAATCAGCCTGCCACCACTGAGCTACTATATTCGGTTGCAGCTGCCATCAGCGAATCCTAATCATCCTTTTATCCAGGTCCCATTCAATCCTGATTAACCAAGCCTAGGACAAATGTCCACTCTCTGCTTCCAGAGAATCTTCCTGTTGTAGCTTCTGCATTCGGAGGCAGAGTACCAAGTGCCACCAATACTCCAGAATTTGGAGAAAGAGCTAGGGCCTGGCCAACCAGGAAATGAGAACCATTTCCTGCAGACATCATCGTGACCTTCCCTGCATTGTGGTGCATAAGGGTGTGATTATGCTAGTATTAGCTCATTGAAAATAATGGTATTATATCTTCTGTGTTTTTTTCCCCTTTACAATCTTCTTGTCCCACACCCATCACATATTTCTCTTTGCAAACTGCACATCCCAAGAGTTGTTGAATGAATAAAATTGCTTTCATCTGTCATCTTGCAAATGTGTTCATGAAAAAATTAAAAAAGAAAGTCTAGATTGCTTTGTGACTCTATTGTCTCCTCCTTTCCTGCCCCCATTCACCCTCCAGGTTTATCTATCTCAAGGTTTAAGGCACTTAAGGTTCTGGGCCCTTTCCTGAGCACCATCCCATCAGCCTTCACCCAGAGGCTGAAGTGAAAGTCACCGGACAGGAGGACTCTACCACCAGCCCCTCCCTCTGCTTTCTTCCCAGTTCCTGGATACAACTGTGCTATCCAGCAATTTATCTTCTTTGTGTATGATGCCTAAATATCTTGCCTTTTGAATGGTTCTGATTAAAGGATGAAAGAATTGCATTCTATAACTTGCAAATTCATAATATTCTCAAAGAAATGAACCTCGTGAAGTTAAGGCTCCATTAAAAAATATACCCTGCAAGACCTACAAGTTACAAGGCCAACTTTGACAGACAGCTTCTACCGCCTGTGGCATTTCAGTAATGACCCCAGAACTACCACTGACCTGCTAGGATGCTTGGTAAAGTGACAGTCTCCTCAGTTTCTTCCCCTATTAAAATGTGGGGGGAGCAAATGGGAGGAAAGAGAAGAAGGAAAAAAGGGAGAAAGGAAGGGAGGGAGTGAGGGAGGAAGAAAAAAGGAAAGCAAAGTATGGGACACAGAATAATTGCTCTTAAATATGTTCAGATACAAATCCTCAAAACCTGTGAATATATTATGTTAAATGGCAGAGGAGAATTGAGGTTGCAGGTGGAATTAAGGCTACTAATTGACCGACCTTAAAACAGGTAGAGTATCTTGGCTAGTCCAGGTGGACCCAATGTAATCACAGACGTCCTTAAAAGTAGAAGAGAAAGACAAAGAGAATCAGATGAGATGTGACTACAAAATCAGGGTCTAGGCTGGGCACGGTGGCTCACGCCTATAATCCCAGCACTTTGAGAGTTCAAGACCAGCCTGGGCAACTTGGTGAGCCCTTGTCTCTACAATAAATAAAAAAATTAGCCAGGCATGGTGGCATGCACTTGTAGTCCCAGCTACTGGGGAGGCTGATGCAGAAGGATCACCTGAGCCCAACCGGTTGAGGCTGTGGTGGCCATGAGCATGGCACTGCCCTCCAGCCTGGGTGACAGAGTGAGAGTCCGACTCCAAAAAATAAATAAATAAAAAGCAGCTTGTGCTACTGGCTTGAAGATGGAGGAAGGGGCTACATGCCAAACAATGTGAGTGACTTCTTGAAAGTGAAAAGAAGCAAGGAAACAGATTCTCTCCTAGAGCCTCCAGAAGGAACACAACCCTGCCAACACTTTCCTTTTAGTCCAGTGAGACTCATATTGGATTTCTGACTTACATACCTGTAAGGTAATGCAGTTCTGTTCCTTTAAACCACCAACAGTTTATGGTAATGTGTTACAGCAACCATAGAAAATGAATGCACAAGGCATGGAGAAGGAAGGCAGCAGTTCTTGGTAGCACCTGTGGGCCAGGCACCGAGCTGTGAGAACTCACATGAGATAATTTGTTGGACTTTTGTGGAAGCAGATTCCCTCATAAACAACTGAGCATACTTGGACTTCAAGGAAGAAATTGTGAAACAGAAATGTAAAACCCAAGGTCAGAGTGGGTATTCAGGTGGTAAAAGGAGATCACACATAGGAAATAGAATTCCTGTTTGTGAGGCAGGAGCTGAGATGGAGTGTCTCTGGAACACTACCCCCTTCATCTAACCTACCAGTGCTTGAGCATTACCATGGGTTGGACACAAGATGTATAAAGCTGGCATGCCAGACAAAGGGGACCTGTGCATGGCCTGCCTGACAATTCAGGTTTCAAGAGATCTACATTCCAATCAGGACACAATGAGATACCATGCCACACCTACTAGGATAGCTGTAATTCAAAAGACAGACAACAAGAAATGTCAGCCAGAATATGGAAAAATTAGAACCCCCATACCTTGTTGATGGGAATGGAAAATGGTGCAGTCACATTAGAAAAGAGTCTGGCAGTTGCTCAAAAAGTTAAACATAGGGTGACCGTATGACCCAGCAATGTCACTATTAGGAATATACCCAACATAAATGAAAACACAACCACACAAAGCTTGTATACAAATGTTCATAGCAGCCAAAAAGTAAGAACAACCTAAATTCCCAACAACAAATGAATAGATAAATAAAATCTGATCTATCTATAAAATGAAATATTATTCAGCCACCAAAAATAATGAAGTCCTAGCCGGGCTCGGTGGCTCAGCCTGTAATCCCACGCTTTGGGAGGCTGAGGTAAGTGGATTGCCTGAGTCCGCAGGTTCGAGACCCGCCTGGGCAACTTGGCGAGACCTCATCTCTACAATAAATCAAAAAATTAGCTGGGCATGGTAGCGCACGCCTGTAGTTCCAGTTACTTGGAAGGCTGAGGCGGAAGGATCACCGGAGCCCAGCAGGTCAAGGCTGCGGTGGCCGGCAGCGGCCACTGCACTCCAGTCTGGGCGACAGAGTGAGACTCCAACTCAAAAAAAAAAAAAAAAAACCTCTTTCCTTTATAAATTACCCAGCCTCAGGTATTTCCTTATAGCAACGCAAAATGGATAACGACAGGAGGTTTCCGTTACCGCTGTGCCCTGTAAGTGTTGCCCTTCCACACTAGACTGTGAGCTCCTGGAAGACAAGAATTGGCTCTTGTCCGTCTCTGATTCCTCAGCCCCCAACATAGCAGGTGTGAATCATTGGCTGCCTTGACTGGAGAGATTCCAGCTGCTGTCCACCAGGCTGCCTAGGATGGGAAGGGGCCAGCTCTCAGAACCCAGAGACTTCTGCTGAAGCAAAATGGAAAGAGTCAGATTCTTGGCAAGACCGCTCCTCTCTCTATATCTGAAATACATGAAAGGCACTGGCAATAATCATTGCCTAAACAACAATAGCAAGATGGTTCCATGTTCCTGAGAGGTAGCAGACTGCACAGAGGACAGGTTGTCTTTCCCAGGGATGGCACAGACTGAATCCTGTCACTCCCAAAAAGTCAGAATGAACCAAGTTCCTTGGCAGGTGCCAGGAGGATGGACTCAGTGGAGCCCAAGAAGCAGATCCTGGAGAAAAGGGGGACAGGAAGACCCCCCATGAAGTCGCTGGAGCATTATATCAACCAACTCCTTGTAATGCTCCCCCCACCCCCAACCAAGGGCAAGAAAGGAAATAAAATAAGACTAAACACAAATTGGCTGATGTTCCTGCCTCTTAACAGACAACTGGGATCACAGCAATGAATTTGAATAGGATTAACATACCTATTGGGTCCTGCCGGAAGTGATTATTAAGGCTAGTGATGGGAGACAGGGGATCAAAGGGCCTTTAAGGGAAACCTCATCTATACAATAAATCAAAAACTAGCCGGGCATGGTAGTGCACGCCTGTAGTTCCAGCTACTTGGAAGACTGAGGCAGAAGGAT
>CAUYQG010123636.1:0-47066 GCA_963574415.1 Tarsius wallacei | reverse complement strand
AAGGTGAGACCTCATCTCTACAATAAATCAAAAAATTAGCTGGGTGTTGTAGCACGTGCCTGTAGTTCCAGCTACTTGGAAGGCTGAGGCGGAAGGATCGCCGAAGCCCAGCAGGTCGAGGCTGCGGTGGCTGGGAGCGGCCACTGCACTCCAGTCTGGGCGACAGAGTGAGACTCCAACTCAAAAAAAAAAAAAAAAAAAAAAAAGCGGAGTGGTGGAAGACAATAAAGAATACCACCAGAGGCCAGGTGCAGTGGCTTACACACCTGCAATCCCAGCACTTTGGGAGGCTGAGGCGGGAGGATTGCTTGAACCCAGGAGTTTGAGACCAGGCTAGGCAACATAACAAGATCTCATCTCTACAGGAAATTTAAAAATTAGCCAAATGTGGTGACACATGCTTGTAGCCCCAGCTATGCGGGAGGCTGAGGTGGAAGAATCGCCTGAGCCCTGGAGGTCCAGGCTGTGGTGAGCCATGATTGTGCCATTGTCACTGCCCTTCAACCTGGGCGACAAAGCGAGACTCCAACTCAGAAATAGAGAGAGAGAGGACGAAAGATAGAAAGAGGGAGGGAAGGAAGGTGGGAAGGAGGGAAAGAAAAGAAAGAAAATACATGAATAGCTAATAAGCACATGAAAAGATGCTTAAATCATTAGTTACCGGAGAAATGCAAACCACAAGATAGAAATCCAAACCTCACCTGCATGCAGTTTACTTATGTAGCAGATCCTCACATGTACCCCATAACTCTAAAATTAAACAAATGTAACAGCTTTTTATTAAAATTTTAAAAATACAATTAGATACCACTTCATACTTGTTGGAATGACTATAATAAAGACAGACAACAAAAAATATTGGTGAGCTGCATGCAATTTACTTATGTAGCAAATCCTCACATGTACCACACAACTCCAAAATAAAATGTTTTTTAAAAAGGTGTTGCTGAGGATGTGGAGAAATTGAAACACTTATATATTGCTGGTGGAAATGTAAAATGGCATACCCACTTTGTTACTATTGCTTTTGTTTTTGAGTCGGAGTCTCACTCTTGCCCGGGTTGGATCACGCCTCACCACAGCCTTAAACTCCTGGGCTCGGGCAATTCTTCTGCCTCAGCATCTGAAAGTGCTGCGATTACAAGCATGAACCACCACGCTCAGTGGTACAGCCACTTTAGAAAGCAATTTGGTAATTTCTTCAAAAGTTAAGCATAGATTTACCATATGACCCAGCAATTTCACTCCTACATAGCTACCCAAGAGGAATAAAATTATATATTGAAGCTGGGCATGATGGCACACACCTGTAGTCCCATCTACTAGAGAGGCAGAAGTCTGAGGATTGCTTGAGCCCAGGAGTTAGAATCCAGCCTTGGCAACATTTACATAAATGTTCATAAATATTTATGAGCATCGCTGTCATTCAAAATAGCCAAAAATGGAAATAACTCAAATGTCCATCAGTTGATGGATGGATAAACAAAGTGCAGTATATCCCAACACTACTAGCAACTTAAAAAAATAACAAATTACTAATACATACAACAATATGGAATGAGTCTCAAAAACATTATGCTAAATGAAAGAAGCCAAATGCAAGAGATTACATATTGCATGATTCCATTTATATGAAATGTCTAGAAAAGGCAAGCATATGGAAACAAAAAGCAGGTCAGTGTTGCTTAGGGGTGGGGGTTGCAGCAAGCATTAACTGCAGACAGACACAGTTGGATAATGGAAAGTTCTAAAACTGGATTGTGGAGATGGCTGCACAGCTCTAAAAAGTCTAGTATCATTGCATTGTACACTTACAATGGTGAATTTTATGGCTTGTAAACGATATCTTGTTACAGATGTCAAAAAAGAATACTAATATTCTTTTATTATACTAGTATTATACTAGTATACTTTGAAAACTTTCTGAAAAAACAGAAGTAAATGGAAGACAAAGAATCTGTGGTCAAAATATATAAAGAGCTTCTACAAATCAATAAGAAAATGATGAACAACTGAGTAGAAAAAAGGACACGAGGCAGCAGTTCACAGACAGTGACAACCGAATGACTAATAAACCAGTGAAAAAGTGTTTAACCCCATTGCTAAAAGGAAAGATGCAATTTTAAACCCTTGTTGTCATTTTTCACCCAAGTTGACAAAATGCAAAGTTAATATCTAGAGTTAACAAGAGAATAGAGTATTGAAAACCCTCAGACATAACTGGTGGAGTGCAAATTGGAACAGCCTCAGTGGTGGACTGCTTGGTAGGATCTACTGAAAGTAAAAGGGGCAGTTTCCTGTGTTCCAATGATTACACATCTCAGCTTATAACTCATGGAAATGCATTGGCACAGGTTCACAAGGAGGAATAGCAGCATGCATATTGAAAAAGTGGGGCTGAGCATGCTGGATCCTGCCTGTAAACCCAGCACTTTGGGACGCTGGGGTGAGAGGATCATTTGAGGCCAAGAGTTTGAGACCAGCCTGGGCAACATAGCAAGATCCTGTTCCTACGAAAGAAAATAATTATATATTTATATATATGTTAGCCAGATGTGATGGTGCACCTGCAATCCCAGCTACAGGAGGCTGAGTCAGGAGGATTGCTTGAGTTCGGGAGGTAGAGGCTGCAATGAGCAATGATCCCAAAACTGTATTCCTGTCTGTTTGACAGAGTGAGATCCTGCCTCAAAAAAAAAAAAAAAAAATGAAGAAGGAAGGAAGGAAAGAAGAAAGAAAGGGGAGAAGAAAAGAAAAAAAGAAAAGAAAGGATCCCTGCTAGAGGAGAGAGGGAAGGAGGAGGGAGTACTGGGTACTTGGTCCACTACCACGGGGAGAGAGGGCCAGTTAGAAGCCCAAACTTCATCTGCATTCAATTTACTTATGCAGTAAAACCTCACTTGTACCCCACAACTCATCATTAAATAAATAAAAATTTAAAAGTAAAGGAAGGGAGAGAGGGAGGATGAGGAAAGAAAAAAGTGGAAGCCACCTCAGTGGTCATCCACTAGTCTGTAACAGGGCTGCAAATTGAACTAGGATATAAGCATTGCACGATGTCCTCTGTAGCCGTTACTGGATCTTTACTCCTAACATGGAAAGATCACCAACAGATTGTTTAGTGAGAAACAGGTAAGCTATAGTGTTCACTTGCATACTTAAAGATTTGTCAAATAGGCCGGGTACAGCAGCTCATGCCTGTAATCTCAGCACTTTGGGGAAGGTGAGACAGGAGGACTGCTTGGACCCAGGAGGTGAGACATTAATATGGAAAAAGCTTGATTCTCCTGGAAAATCCCACTTCCCTTCTATACACTTATATTCATACACACACACACACACACACACACATATAAACATAAATGTGGAGCTTTTATTTTCCTTTTTACATAATTAGCATCATACTATGTATACTGTTTTATATCTTGGTGTTTTGTTTTGTTTTGTTTCCACTTAATGATAAGTTGTGAAGGTCTTTTCATTGCAATACCCACAATCTTAACTCATTCTTTTTATTAGATCCCCATTATGATCATTTTAAAGAACTACTTCTCTACTGAAGGATATTTAGTTTGTTTTAAGCTTCTGCTGATACAGATGAAGGTACGATGAACTTCCTGGATTGAAGGCATGTGCTGATTAAATTGAAGTAACTATTGTGTTTTTTGTTGTTGTTGTTGTTGTTGTTGTTTTTGAGTTGGAGTCCCACTCGATCGCCCAGACTGGAGTGCAGTGGCCGCTCCTGGCCACCGCAGCCTCGACCTGCTGGGCTCCGGCAATCCTTCTGCCTCAGCCTTCCAAGTAGCTGGAACTACAGGCATGTGCTACCACGCCCGGCTGATTTTTTTGATTTATTGTAGAGATGAGGTCTCGCTTGCCCAGGCGGGTCTCGAACCCACGGGCTCAGGCAATCCACTCACCTCAGCCTCCCAAGGCGTGGGATTACAGGCTGAGCCGCCGAGCCCGGCTGAAGTAACTATTGTTAAAATGTCCTCAAAAGTGACCATACCAATTTATCTTCCAGCAGGGGATGAAGATACGGAACCATTCCCCTACTCCTCGCTGTTTATAAAAAATATATATTTTTTGAGTTGGAGTCTCACTCTGTCACCAAGGCTGGAGTGCAATGGCATGCTCATGGCCACCCCAGCATGGATCTGCTGGGCTCCGGTGATCCTTCCACCCCTGCCTTCCAAGTAGCCGGAACTACAGGCATGCGCTACCATGCCCGGCTAATTTTTTTTTTTTTTTTTAATTGTAGAGATGAGTCTCGCCAAGTTGCCTGGGCTGGTCTCGAACCCAAGGGCTCAGGCAGTCGACTAGCCTCAGCTTCCCAAAGTGCTGGGATTACAGGCTGAGCCACCAAGCCTGGTCTAAAAAATATTTTTTTATGATTTTGCTAAATGGATGGACAAACTGTTGAGTGGGCATTTCCTTGACAGAATGAGATTGAGCATTATTTCATTTGTTCTTTAGCTTTTCTTTCCTTTTCTTTCTTTCTTTCTTTTTTGTTTTGTTTTGAGTCAGAGTCTCATTCTGTCACCCAGGCTGGAGTGCAGTGGCACACTCACGGCCACTACAGCCTCAACCTGCTGCGCTCAGGACATTCTTCCACTTCAGCCTTCCAAATAGCTGGAATTACAGGCATGTGTCATCACACCCAGTTAATTTTTTGATTTATTGTAGAGACAAGGTCTCACCATGTTGCCTAGGCTGATCTCAAACCCACGGGCTTAGGCAATCCACTCGTTTCAGCCTCCCAAAGTGCTGGGATTACAGCGTGAGCCTCATTCTTTAGCTTTTCAAGTTTATTTTTTCATGAATTTCTTATTTGTATCACTTGCTTGATTTCTAAATTGAGTTATCTGATTTTTATCAACTTATGGAAACTCTTTATATATTGTAGCTATTAATCTTTTGTCAAATGTGTGTGTATGTGTAAAAGATTAATAGGCATACTGTAATCCCTTCTTATCCACAAGGACCACTTCCAAGACCCCCAGTGGATGCTTGAAACTGTGGATAGTACCCAAACTCTATATACACTGTGTTTTTCCTATACATACATACCTATGATAAAACTTAATTCATAAATTTGGCACAGAAAGATTTTCACAACTAATGGAAAATTTTTAGCAATATACTATAATAAAAGTTACATGAATGTGACCTCTCTCTCTCAAAATATCTTATTGCATGTAATATATTTGTACCACAGTTGACTGTGGGTAACTGAAACAGTCAGAAGTGAAACTGTGGATGAGGAGGACTACTGTATACACACACACACTCTAGTCATCAGCTTGGGCTGCCACAACAAAACACTGTAGACAGGGTGGCTTAAACAAGAGTTTATTTTCTCATAGTTCCAGAGACTGGGAAGTGTAGCATCAAGATGCCGGCTTGTCAGTTCCTGGTCCTAGCTTATAGACAGCCCCCACCCCGCTGTGTGCTCACACAATCTCTTCTTTGTGCATGAGAGCACAAGCAGGGTGAGCTCTCTGATACTCTTCTTATAAGGGCACTAATCCTGGAGTATGAGGGCCCCACTCTTATTACCTAATTTAACCTTAGTTAGCTCATTATAAACCCTGTCTCCATTGGGGATCAGAACTTCAGTGTGAATTTTGGGGAGACACAATTCAGCCCATAGGACACAATATAGCAATTATTTTCTATTGCCATTTAGCTTTGTTTCTTTTGTTTTTTTAAATTGTGGTTAAATGAACATAACAAAATTTGGCATTTTAATCATTTTTAAGTATATGGTTTAGTAACATCCAGTATATTGATTGCTGTGCAACCAATCTCCAGAATTCTTTTCATCTTGCAAAATTGAAACTCTATACTCGTTAAACAACTCCCCAGCCCCCTCCCAAAGCCCCTGGCAACCTCCATTCTACTTTCTGACTTCATGCAGACAGAATCATAACTACTCTAGTGTAAGTGGGATCATACAGTATTTGTCTCTTTGCAACTGACTTATTTCACCTCACAAAATATCCTCAAGGTTCACACGTTGTAGCATATGTCAAAATTTCCTTCCTAAGGTTGAATAACATCCTACTGTACATATATAACACATTTTGTTTATCCATTCATCTGTTAGTCGGCAACAGGGTTGCTTCTGTATTGGTTATTGAACATGTGCATACAAATATCTGTTTGAGTCCCTGCTTTCAATTATTTTGGATCTATCCAGAAGTAGAATTGCTAGATCATATGTGATTCTATTTTTAACTTTTGAGGAAGTGGCATACTGTTTTCCATAGCACAGTATCATTTTACATTCTCACCATAAATGCACAAGGGATCCAATTTCTCCAGATTCTGGTCAACACTTTTTATTGTGTTTTGCTGATATTAGTCCTCCTAATGGCTGTTAGGTGATTTAATTTGTTTTTGTTTTTGTGTTTTGAGTTGAAGTCTCACTATGTCGCCCAGGTTGCAGTGCAGTGACACAATCATGACTACCACAACTTTGACCTGTTGTTGGGCTTAAGCAATCTTTCCACCTCAGCCTCCTGAGTAGTTGGAACTACAGGCATGCACCACCAAGTCAGTCTAATTTTTTAATGTATTGTAGAGATGAGGTCTTGTCATGTTGACCAGGGTGGTCTCGAACTCCCCAGCTCAGGCAATCCTCTCGCCCTGGCCTCCCAAGGTGCTGGGACTACAGGCATGAGCCACTGTGCCCACCCTAGCCTTGATTTTTGATGCTTTTTGTACCACAAGGCAAGCCAGAAGCAGGAATACAATGCAGGTTGAAGTTTATCTACACTTTGTTCAAATCCTGTCTATATCACAACATTCTAGCTGTGTGACCTCATGCAAACTTCCCCAAGCCCTATTGCCCCATCTGTAAAATGGGTATAATAATCATACTGAGAGCTGTAAGGCTCAAGTAAGATAATGTACTTAAAAGGACTTAGCACAAGTTAATTTCATATTATCAGTCTTTCATGTTTCTTATTTAGAGGGTCATTTCTACCCCCAAAGTAATGCACATTCTATTTTCCCTCTCCAAATTCTTTTGTAACTTTTGCTCCTGAGTGTTTAAATTAATTGAAATTTATATTTTTTACATGGCATGCAGAAGGTTAGCCAATTGTCTTAACGCCCTTCACCAAGTAGTGTGTGCTTCCTCACTGATTTGACCATCTTTTACTTCTGGCTGTGCAGAGGTCTGTTTTTGGACTCTCCTCTAGCAACTGATCTATTCCTGAGCCTTCACTTCCTAGGGCTTTAGAATAAGGAGTGCTAGCAGGTTAGAGCAGGTCCCTTTTGTTTTCCCTTTTCAAAGTTGGCTTGACCTTTCTTGCACTCTCCTTTTCTAAACTCAGCCTGTTAGATTTAAAAAAATATCCTGGCGAGCTTTTGAATGGACTGTCCTGAAAAACTCACTTGGAGGAAAAGTCACATGTTCATAAGATTGCATTCTCTTGCTGGGAAACTTTTGTCTCCCAGAATTCTATTTCTCCCTTTTCAGCTGACCCAGGTGGATCTGAGTATTTTCTTTCATCAAGGACTGAATCACAACCATTGGGGATAAAAGCTCTTCTTACCCTCCTTCCTCTTGAAGGAAGTAAGGACTGGAGACGAATTGCCACATGAGAAGGTTTGAAAAGGAGCAGAATGATCTGCTTTGAGGAGACAGGCTATTCAGGGTGGTGACCTTGGGAACGCAGCTGACAGTTTGCCAAGACAAGCCCCTGGGCCTCCTGGGCTTTCCTCAGTGACTCTGAAAACAGGCAGCTTTGCAGGAGCAACTAGAAAATTCCAAAGTCCACAGGCCCCATGGACCGGGGGCTGGTTTTAACTCCCCACAGCCCCATTGTACAGAAGAAGAAAATGAGGTTAGGAGGTTGGAAAGGCAAACCTAGATGGGTCTGGCCTCGCATCCTCCCCTAAAGTTGAACTTGACTTAGAACAGGGGTTGAGTGGCATCTAAAGGTGAGGGAGAATGCACTCTGTTCCCAGGGCTCCACCCCCCCACAAAATAGACCAGTGGTCTAGTCTCTGGGTTTTACTTTTAACTGGGGGGTCCCTTGGAGTAGGCTGCCTCATTGCTCCACATCCTTCCCCCCTTTAAGAAGAGACCAGTCCTCAGCTCATGCTGTTCATGGGATTTATTGTCACTTGTCAGTGGCCAGAGGGGGAAGGGGATGACAACCACACCTCACCATGGGCAGAGGTGGCACTGGGCCACCCAGCCCTGTCTCCACACCACACACTGCACACGGAGGGGTGCGTCCTCACTGGCAGCAGTTGCACTTCTCTGCCTCAGCCTTGGCCCCCTCTCCACCTTTGCACACACAGTCCTTGGCACACTTCTCGCACTCTGCAGGGCAGCAGGAGCAGCAGCCTGCAGATGAAACGGGAGAGGCTAGGCTGCTGCAGTCCCCCCCGCCGCCATTGTCTGTCCCCATCAGAGGGAAAGGGAGAGAGGGAGAGATGCTGGGTGGCTGAGGAGTCATCCTGGTTGAGCCAGGGCTGGTTGCTGTCCCCTCCCTGGTTTGATTCAGCATCTATGTTGCTGCTGCTGTGGGCAGTGCTACCGTGAAAGAGGGGCACCCAGTGGCTAGCTCATAGCCCCTTGGGTGGATGCCAGGGAACACCCCGGGGAGGGTGGACTTAGGCCTAAGAGTAGGAAAGTGCTAGGCCTTAAGGAGAAAGCATCTCAGGATAAATGGCCTTGAAATGGACATGAAGGATAACCTTGGCGAATCAGAGATGGTACAGGAGTCCAGGAACTCCATGGGGAGAACTGCGCCTCGTCACAGAGGGAAGAGGGGAGCCCTCCCCTCACCTCCCACCCTCCATGCATATGACCCTGCAGTGAGCTGGAGAGGTTCGAGGAAAGTCAAATTGAGGAGATGCACAAGGCCTGAGAGGGACCAAGGGACTGGAATTCCAGAACGAACCCTCATCCACACTAATGGCTTCCCCTGATTCTGAGGGTCTTAAGGGGTGGGGCGGGAAAGGCTGGACCAGTGTAGCAGTTCTCAGTTCCAGCTACCTATTGTAATCTTCTGAGGATTTACAAAAACATCTCACTCCCTGCCTACAGGGTCCGTCGCTGGGGGGTGGGGCACAGGCATCTTTATTTTAAGGTCTGTCCAGGTGGTTTGGTTCTGTTCCAGCAAGAGTCAGAAGCAGAACAGGGGGCCTGGAGGTCTATCTGCATCCTGTGTGGTAAGATATTAACTCGGGGGAGGGGGTTGCAGGGAGGGGCGTGTTCCCACACTCACTCTTCTTGCAGGAGGTGCATTTGCATCCCTCGCACTTGCAGGAGTCGGTGCAGGTGCAGGAGCCACCTAGAGAGAGAAACGCCACGGGAAGGGTTAATCCTAAAGGCCCGGGGTCCCCACGCCTAGAGGGAGATGGGTGCCGGGTCTCCCTGCTCTTCGCGACATGGGCATGCCCAGGATTCACGAGGCTAAAAATGGGAAACCAGGAGCCCTCCCCCGAGTGTCCTTGAGCAAAGGCGCAGGGCGTGGGATTCTTTGCAAGTCAAGGGACGCGCCGTGCCGCAGGATGGGGGCGAGGGCTCACCAGAAGGGCAGGGGCAGGTGTCAGGGTCCATGTCCAGGCAAGCAGTCGCTGGAGGCGGTGAGCTGGCTTCTCCGGGCGACTGGACGCGCTGCCGGCTAGTGGCAGCAGGTGGCGAGGCTTTTATAGCCCCCGGCGGGGGCGCGCATCCAAGCCGGCTGGGCGCGCGGGCCCAGCGCACTGCGGCAGCCGTCCCCAGCCCCCGCCGCGCGCACGACCCGGGCCCTCCCGCCCCCGCCGCGCGCGCTCCCCTCGCCCCCCGAGCCGTGTGCACTGCCTATTCCCCGCCGTGCACGCGCAGTCCGCCCACTCGCCGCCGTGAGGCCCAGTGGGGACGCGATCGTCGCTACAGCGGCCACCGGGTGGAAGCGCGCGCGCGCCGTCTCTGAAAGCGGAGGGACAGATCGGCGTATTTCCCAGTTCTTCCCTGCATGTCGTCCTCTTTATTCTAGAATTCTCGGGGCGCCAGATTTGTTCAAATGGGTTGCTGAGTTGGGGGCATCTTCCATTCCGCCTTTGTCCTACCCAGCACCCTCAGATCCTTGAATCCTGTCTCTCCATAATACAGACAAGGAAAAGTGAGGCCGGAGAGGAGGAGACCCATCTAGGTCTCGGAATGAACCGGAGGCCTAGAAGTTAGAACTCAGGCACCTGGAGGGATTGTCAGTGTGGGCATGTCCTCCCCGCTGCCCGGCCCATGGTACATCCAGGAAGGGAGCATACCAAAGTCAGAAAACTGGGCACTGTGGCTCACACCTATAATCCCAGTACTTTGGGAGGCCAACCGGGGAGGACTGCTTGAGCCCAGGAGTTCAAGACCAGCCTGGGCAACATAGGGTGACTTCATCTCTACAAAAAAAAAAAAAAAAAAAAATCAAAAAATTAGCTGAATGTGGTGGCATGCTCCTGTAGTCCCAGCTACTCAGGAGGCTGAAGTGGAAGGATAGCCTAAGCTCAAGAGATCAGGCTGCAGTGAGCCATGATTGTGCCCTTGCACTCCAGCCTCTGGGTGACTGTGTGAGATCTTGGCTCAAATAGCAATAATAATAATAATAATAATCAGGAGAGAGATGAGATTTTTTTACTTACAAAAGGGAGCCTAGATAAAAGAAAGTTGATAAATATTTTTATAAGAGATTTGGATGCAAAATGAAAGGCAAAGAAGTTTATGTTGCTTTGAGAGTGTCCAGGGAACTATTGGAAGTCCAGACGCAGACCCTGCTCTGGGGCTGTAACTTCCCAATTTCCCCAACTTGTTACTGAAGTTCTCCTTCACACCCCAAGGCTGATGTTAGGACAAGGACATGTCCTGTTTATTATTCACCACCTCTTCTGTCTTCCAAGGGCTGCTGCCAGGGAGGATACTTTGTGGCTAGCAGGATAGTAAGAATGAGAATGAGATCCAGGGAAGTGGAGAGGCAGGGCCCTCCAGGCGCTGTGGCTCATGCCTATAATCCCAGCACTTTGGGAGGCTGAGGTGAGAGGATTACCTGAGCCCAAGGGTTTGAGACCAGCCTGGGCAACTTGGCAAGATCTCATCTCTACAATAAATCAAAAAATTAGCTGGGTGTGGTGGCACATGCCTCTAGTTCCAGTTACTTGGAAGACTGAGGAGGAAGGATCACCTGAGGCCAGCAGGCCGAGGCTATGATGGCCGTGAGCGTGCCATTGTACTCTAGCCTGGGTGACAGAGTGAGACTCCGACTCAAAAAAAAAAAAAAAGCCAGGGCCATCCAGCAGCCCTTGGAACCATGATGTTTGGGGGAGCGGAGAAGGGACCAGAGCTGAGAAAGAAACTGTAAAGCAGTGGTCCCCAACCTTTTTTGGCATCAGGGTCAGTTTTTGTGACAGACAATTTTTCCACGGGGGTGGGAGGATGGGGCCGGGGGATGTGCAGTCAAACCTCACTGCTAATGTGAGTCTCAGTCTGTATTTGCAGCCACTTTCCAGTGCTAGCATCACTGCCTCAACTCCAGCTTAGATCATCAGGCATTAAATTCTCACAAGGAGCGTGCAACTTGGATCCTTGCATGCACAATTCACGATAGGGTAGGTGCTCCTCTGACAATCTAATGCCATTTCAGGTCTGACAGAAGACAGAGCTTTGCTGGCAGCTCACCGCCCAGTACTGGTCTGTGGCCCCAGGGTTGGGAACCCCTACTGTAAAGGGCATTTTTAAAAATGTTATTGTGCAGTTTGTGGTATAACTGTCTCCTCTGACCCTCTGAGACTTTCTGAAAATCTGCCCGGCTTGTCAAGGCTTTCAAAGAAGGGGTTGTGTTTTGGGGTAGGTGGAGCTGAGCATCAAGATGGCCCCCAAATGAAGGTAAGGCCAGAGGCGGTGTTTGACAAAGAATTGGTCAAATGGGAGTTACAGAGTAGTACAAAGAAATTTACCACAAAATGATAATGTTTTTTTTTTTGAGTTGGAATCTCACTCTGTCGCCCAGACTGGAGTGCAGTGGCACACTCCCGACCACTGCTGCCTCGACCTGTTGGGCCCCAGTGATCCTTCCGCCTCAGCCTTCCAAGTAGCTGGAACTACAGGCACGCATTACCACGCCCGGCTGATTTTTTGATTTATTGTAGAGATGAGGTCTCACCAAGTTGCCCAGGCGGGTCTCGAACCCGCGGGCTCAGGCAATCCACTCACCTCAGCCTCCCAAAGTGCGGGATTACAGGCTGAGCCACTGAGCCCGGCTACAAAATGGTAATTTTTAAAGCAAATTTAAAATTTGAGCGGGGAGATAGCAGGCAGCAGTCAACTAAGGCCAGAAGTGGAGCACTGGACTGAAAGTAAGTGTAGGTTCTCATGCTGACTAGCTACTAAACAGTTTATATCCTTCTGTGAGACTCAGTCGCAAGAACTTCAGGTTTCAGAGCTCACCAGCTCTAGCATCCAACATTTGTTGTTTGTTTCTTTACTTTCATTTTGCCAAAGGGCACCCTGGCCTCATGCTTCTCTGACCTAGGCTCTGAGCCCTAGACTCTAGCCCTGAGCCCTCGACTCTAGCCCTGAGCCTAAGACTCTAGCCCTCAGGGCTTCTGGAGAGAGGACCTTCATCCCCTGGGATACACTCAGCCACAGCTCCCTCTTCTCCATTCTCCCTCAGGCCTCTCAGATTTCCTTGGGACTGAGGCTTCAGAGCTGGGGTAGCAACCTCCTCACTGCCCCCAGGATGGCCAGGATTTAGAGGGGTCTGAAAACAACAACATCCTTCTGAAAAACCCTACCCCTCATTCTTCATGTGGCTGGGCCTGTCATCCTTCAGTTCTCAACCTCCATGACCTCTGAAGGGCGCTTCATGTAGATGTGTCACTCAATAGGGTCCCCCTCACCCCTACCTTTCTCCTCCTCTGACCCCTTGTTAATTATCACAATCTGAAATTATTTTGTCTAAATTTCCTTTGCCTGCAACTCTCCTCCCCCATATATTCATGAGAATCACTCCCTTATTTCTTTGCCTCTAAGTCTCTTCTCAAATCTTACTTTCTCTGAAGCCTACCATAAACATCCTATTTAGAACTGCAACACATGCCTTAACTTGCTATGGTGATCACCCTCACCATACTCTGTCATTTCCTTATTTCATAGCATTTATCACCTACTAGCAGACTAAATAATGTCCTCATTTGTAATGATTATGTGTTGTCTGTTTCCTCCTGCTAGAATTTAAGCATGAGAGCACAGGGGTCATTTTCTTCATGGATGTTATCTGAAGTGCCTACAACAGTGCCTGGTACACAATAGACATTCAGGATCCATTTACTGAATGAGTGAATGAATGACTCTGAGGTCATGCTGACTGAGCCCCTTAATAGTAATGTGGCAGCCAGGCATGGTGGTGTATATCTGTAGATCACTACTTGGGAGACTGAAATGGAAGAATTGCTTGAGTCAAGAGTTTGAGGCCAGCTTAGGCAGCATGGTGAGACTCATTTCTCTAAAAACAAAAACCATCACATAGCAAGAGTAACTAGCAAGAGTTGCTTAACATTGTTGTGCCTTGAGTTGCTTAAGGGTAAAGGAAATAATAGTAATAATATTACTTCATCAATTTGTCAGGGTTTTAAATGAGATGGCACTTGGAAAGCACTCAGAGCAGGATCCTAACCACGTTGGCTCTTACCACGTACAAATGAGGAGGTCAGGTGAGGACTTTATAGGGATCCTGGCTTCCTTAAAACTCCTACCTGACACCCAGCCTTATTGTTGGCCTCAGCTGTGTGCTTTCTGAAATGCAGTGGCCTGTAATTGACACAGTACTGCAGACCTCAGCTTGGGCCACTGGAATCACAGGCATCAGTTCGGGTCACTGGAATCACAGATATCAGTTCTCAATCCAGACTCCTGCACTCAATTCTAGAGCTTACTGGGAAAAGGGAGTTCATGGAAACTTTTATGTTTTCAGTTAGATTGGGGCCAACAGACAAGACCAATAGACTGAGAGTGAAGGTCACTCAGGTTCACACCAACTAAGGGATGGAAAATCCCCAGATGATCTCAGAAAAAAAGCAAGGAACCCAGCAAGTCCCACACCCTGACTGAAATTGAAACAATGCACATAAGACTTACATAGCTCTCAAAGAGTTTCCTAATTTACTGCTCTGGGACTGAGCAGTTGGCCAAGATTTTAGGAGCCTAGGTAAACAATAGCATACAAAAAAGACTTTGCAAATATGCTGATCTGCAAATTAAATCATTTCTTGGCAAAATCTGGATTTACTAGTAGAATGAACATTGAACAAGCAATTTTGAACACAGGGCAGCCTAAGCTAGAACCTCATGGCTTCTAGTTCCAGCTTGTCTAGTAAGCAGCTTTGTACACTCAGGGAAGCCTCTCCCCAGCCTGTGCCCCAGTTTTCACATGGGTTGACCAGATGACTGCTACTAGCTACGCTGAATGGTGTCTTCCACTTGCTGGGAGTTTACCACGCATAGGTCCTGTATGGGGCAACATGTGGAGCTAAGTGCTTCACATATCTTATTGACGGTGGTAGGCATTGTTCACTTCACTTTGTAGGTGAGGAAATTGAAACCAAGAGTCAGAGAGATTGACTTGTTCTGGAGGCAGAACCAGGACTTAAATCGGAATGCAGTGCTATTCAGCCTGCCCTGATGTCTTTAATTCAATCCACTACGAATTCTATTTATTAGGTGTGCTCTGTGCCAGACTCCTGAACAGTGGATAATGCTTTGCTATACCAAGGAAACTTTATGGAATTGCAGAATCTTCAAGTCATTCTGCCTCCTCTCTCTCCCCACAAGGCAGGTCTGCGGCTGCTGGAAATGCTCCACTCAGGCCCTCTGTAACCTACAGCAGCCCTGATTCAAGCCACAGCCTGGCCCATGACACTGCATGTTGTTTTCCACAACAGAGGGCATCAAAATTCTGATGTTAGACCCTTCCATGAAGATAGACTCTACTCCACATAGATCCTACCCTGGCCCAGGTTCCATCTTACAACATCAAGGTCTCAGGTCTTATTTGCAGGGGACCAAGTCTCGGAGCCTGGGGCAGTCACTGTGAGCTGCAATAACTAGGTTCTGGGGAACTAAATTCCAATCTTCTGTGATGAAGTTTCCCAGTTGTCACTGTATTACCAATGCACCCAGGTCTCACCCTCAAGTTGGTAAAGTGCCCCTCCCTTCCCTGTCCTATCCTCACCTCACTTAACCCAAGGTTTGAGTAGTGATTCTGAGATTCTTTTTGAAAACTCATACCTTATTTTAGCAGTTGTGGAAAACCAGAGACAGCATGAGTCTTATCCAAAGTCATACAGCAAAATTATAATGAAGCCAGAACTTGAGCCACATCTCTTGACCCCAAGCCTGATTCCGCTGGTCCAGCTTCCCAAAGTGAGACGATTTTGTAAAATAACCTCAAATCACACACAAAATTATTCTCCTTTCAATTCTCCATCAATCTTCCTGATTACCTCAAGGAGCCTCAGCATGATGCTAAGATGTCTCCAACGCCTCTCCCTACGCTGGCCCAGCTTCCCTTTGTAACAGGAGAGGGCAGGGGAGTCAGGAAAAAATAGGGGGAGCCTCATCATGCCACAATACAAGCAAGAAATGTAATTACTTTGCTTTATTTTCTCTGTATTTGTCTCCATGGTTACCTCCTGTTTATGGCAAATGATTCAGTGTCTCCTCTACAGTAATGATACAAGATTTGCTTTTAAAATAAATTTCAGTATAATAGTAGACCAGTTGATATGTGATTATAGCTAAAATTGCATAGGTGGTTCTCAAAGGACAGCAGTCGGGGAAACATTACCCTCCACCAGGCTGACATTCACGCGATGAAATCCAACTCAGCTGAGATTCTGTTGCCTCTCCCTTTCTGTGTCCTCTCTAGCTAACCAGGCACCCTCGCGTGTGTTCTTAAAGGCTATAAGGAGATTCTGCTCTTCTCTTTGCTCATTGGTGGGTTGTGGGGGTGGGGGAGTGTGGAGGAAGAGAGGTGAGAAGGGTTGCCTCCATGTTTCAGGTTTCATAGAATGACCAGGTTGGCTCCAGCAACTGAAGCAACATCACCTGGTTCCCAGTGCTTGCCCCTAGCTCTAAGGACTGTAACACAGTGTTCCCTCAGGGGCCAAACCTCCTAATATAACAAGGACAGAGGTGCCCTGCCATCTCCTATCAGTGAGGGACTTGGGAGAGCGAGAGAGGGACTCAAGCTGGGCTGACTGGAGTGTTGGTGACTGGAGTGCTGCTGTCCTTTGAGAACCACCTGTGCAATTATAGTTGTAATCACTTCTCCACAGAAGTTTGGTTTTTGCACAAAACTGGGGCTCTGTGGCTCGGAGGGAGGGAGTTACGGTAGAATGAAAGTTTCACTTTAGCTGGGGTACTGGAGAAAGTCCTTAGGACCCCCAAAACTGCAGGGACTGCAGTGTGTGCTGCTAGACTCGCAAGCAGGTGTGTGATGGGGCTCCCTGCAAGGCCCACACTTCCCCAGGCCCCCCTGACGCTGCTGTCAAATCTTCTTATAAACTACAGTGAATGAAGACTGAAGTTCTTAAGAGCAACTGACTTTGATATCAGACAGACCTGAGTCTGAATCACCCCAGTTTTCCTCATCTATTCAGCAGGGATTACAATACTCGTTATTCTTGGGCTATGGTGAGCATTAAATGAGATTCTTCACGCAGATTGCTTAACACATAATAGGTAATCAATACACAGTAATCCTGGAATCACTTCCCTGTTCAAACATCTTCCAGGATCTGGACTCCAATTGCCCTTAGCCTGCCTTTAGAAACTCTCCACGGTCTGGCCACATGTACTGGTGCAACCAAATGTGATCCAAGTTAGCCCAGAAATATACCCCTAGCTTTCCTGCCTTCACGTTTCTGCTCACTGTTACCTCTTCTTGGAATGACCTGCCTAAATTTCCACCTATTGAAAATCCTACCTATCCTTCTGTGCCCTTCTTAAATACTACCTCCTTCAGGAAGTCTTCACTCCTACCTGAAGCCAGACGTAACCTCCCTTCCTTAGAACTTCTGTGAGGTCTTGTCTAGATAGTTCCTCCCCTACAGAAGAGGGGACAAGGTCTTCTGACTTCTCTGCGACTAACTCTGAGGTTCTCAAAGGTGGAGGCTGAAAGGGATGATTCCTTCCTCTTCCCTCTTCTGTGCTTAAGAAAGCCCCCTCCCCGCACACCAACAGTGTCCTTTAAATGTTGAGTGAGATTGTCACAGTGGCTCACAGCTGGGCATGGTGGCTCGTGCCCATAATCCCAGCACTTTGGGAGGCCGAGACAAGAGGATTACCTGAGGCTAGGAGTTTGAGACCAGCCTGGGCAACAAGATGAGACCTCATCTCTACAATAAATCAAAAAATTAGCCAGGCGTGATGATGTGCACCTGTTATCCCAGCTACTTGGAAGGCTGAGGTGGAAGGATTGCCTGAGCCCAGCAGGTCAAGGCTGTGGTAATGCCACTGCACTCCAGCCTGAATGACAGAGTGAGACACCAACTCAAAAAAAAAAAAAAAAAAAGTTAAGTGAATGAAACCATATGAGAGTTGAGCGATTCTGACTTTGGGCTAATTCTTTTTCTGGGACCCCTTGAAGGCTGGGGTATGAAGAGAGTTGGGTTGAATTAAATATGTGTTCATGAAGTCGCCCTGTAGACCCACCATCCTGCTTTGCCTAAATAAGAAATGTGGTGGTAAATTTCATTTCATGCCACAAATATTTACTGAGCACCTCCTTAATGCAGAAATTGTGTTAGGAATGGTAGATACAAAGATGGGTAAGACAATGTCTTTCTTCTCCAAGAGCCCACAGTCTGGGTAAGGAGAAAGCTGTTTAGTTTTTTTTTGTTTTGTGTTTAATTGACACATGGTAATGAAAATGCTGCTAGGAGTCTGCAGAGGGTGGTAGCACCCATTTTTTTTCTTTCTTTCTTTTTTTTTTTTTTTTTTTTAGTCAGGGCCTCATTCTGTCACCTAGGCTGGAGTGTGGTGGCATGATCATAGCTTACTGCAGTCTCCACCTCCTGGGGACAGGCAATCCTTCCCCCTTAGCCTCCCAAGGAGCTGGGACTACAAGTGCATGCCACCATGCCTGGCTAATTTGTTTTACTTTTTTTGTGTGGAGATGAAGTCTTGCTATGTTGCCCAGACTGGTCTCAAACTCCTGGGCTCAAGTAATTCTCCTGCTAGGGATTCCCAAAGTGCTGGATTACAGGCATGAACCACCTTGCCCAGCCAATGCCTTTTTTACATCAGCTAATCTCCCCTCTCTCCCTTCCTAATTATTAGCTTCTCAGGTGTGAGGGACAGGCAGCATTGCCTTCTCCTTAGAATAACTTTGAGGCATCAAATGCCCTCTCACACCTCCTCTTAGTCCAGTGGTTCTCAACTGTCAGTGATTTTGCCCTTCCAGGGGACATTCAGCAATGCCCGGAAACATCTTTGATGGTCACAGCTTGATAGTGATGGCAGTCAGTGTGTGATGCTACCGGCATCTTAATGGGTAGAGACCAGGGTGTTCTGCTAAACATCCTAAAATGCACAGGACAATATACCACCCCCCATCAAAGGAATATCTGGTCCAAAGTGTCAACAGTGTGAAATCCTGCTTTCCTTTATCCGGAAGACCTACTTTGCAATCCCTGCCTTATCACCAACCTCCATGCTTGGACTCTTTCAGTGCAGCGAGTCCTTGGTTACCCCTGCCTCCCCGACAGAGATGTGCAGGGGCTCAAATATGATAAAGCAAGGAAGGACACTTGTGGAAGTTAATTTGCAAGGGAAGAAAGGTGGACAGTGAGGCTGGGCATGCTCCATTTAGTCCATATCTATTGCAGTCAAATGACCCCAATTTCCAAGGTAGTTTCAATGTCAAGTATTCTCTCCTTTCCTTGGATTCAAAAGGAAACTCGGCATTTCAGGTCACCTCAGATTAAAAATGACTAGGTCTAGCTCCACCTGGGTCTAGCTCCTCTCCCCACCTCTTCTTCCTTCTTTGTTTAGTGTAGAAAATTCTGGGGAAAAAAATATGTATAATTCTTTTAAATATAAAAATAGAAGCCAAAGCTGGGATTACAACTGTTATCCCAGCACTTTGGGAGGTCAAGGAAGAAGGATTGCTTAAGCCCAGGAGTTTGAGACCAGCCTGGGCAACATATTAATAGCAAGACTTCATCTCTACAAAAATTTTTTAAAAAATTAGCCAGGTGTGGTTAATTGTAGTCCCAGTTACTCAGGAGGAGCTCAAGGCTGTGGTGAGCCATGATTGCATGATTGTGCCATTGCACTCCAGCCGGGGCAAGACCCAAAAAAAAAAAAAAAAAAAAAAAGCCTATAGTATATACTGAATTATAAATGACTTTTTTCCTTGTTTATCAGTAGATTGTGAACATCCATCCATGACATTAATTTCACTTTTACAATTGTATTTTAATGGACTACAATTTATTTTAGTAGATTCATTCCATAATTTGCTTCACCGGTCCCCTACTTTGAGACATTCTTATTGTTTCCAAGTCTTCACTATTATAATTAAAGCCATGGTAAACATCTTGGTAGCATTTGTATGTGTATATTCATGATTTTTTTCTTAGGATACAATATTTCTTAAAGTAAAATTTCTAGCTCAAAGGATACATGCTTTCTTTTTACAAAATGTATTTATTTAAAAACAAGCTACTTCAGTAAATTTTGGGAAATTCTAAAAAACATAAGAAGGAAAAGTAAAAATTTTCTTTTGTCTGTCATCTGAACACAACCACTATTGACATTTGTGTATATTTCATTTCTGTATTTTTTATTCTATGTGGCTTCTTAAAAAAAAAACAACACTACGGTAAAGCTAGTGTGGTAGCCTATTATTGTTTAGGATTTTGCCATAACTATTTCCTGTGTTTTTGCTATTTCAATGGCTGTATCATACCCTATTGTGTTCATGGGCTTTTGCTTACTGGACGTTTTCATAATCAGACTTGAGGTTGTTTCCAGTTTTTCACAATTGTGAGTACTATGTCAGTGAATCTTTTGGGGAGTGAGGTTTTCTTCTTTATTTCTTTTTCCCTGATTTGGAGTGAATTTCTTAGAATAGATTTTCTTAAATGAAATTACGGGGTCATGTGGGAAGAATGATTTTATGGTTCTGTGATGTACTTGTATACTGTCAAATTGTTTTAAAAGCCTACACCCTGTGAATGTGGGTGGTTGGCACACTGTTGAAGTCCTTTACTCCTGAGCCTTGGAGAGCTTGTCCTGATGTATCCTCCCAACAGCCATTCTGAAGGTCTAAGCCCTTTCTAGGTTCTCTTAGGCCCCCAGTGCAGCCAATTGAGGCGGGAAAGGCACCCTCAACCCTTGTGCAACTCCTCTCCAGGGCTCAGATTACGCCTACTGCCTCTGTACCTGGAGCGCCCCCTACAGTCCATGTGAGGAATTTCCCACCCTGTCCTGTGACCTGGACTCCTCCCTCTCCCAGGCACCCCCCATTCTGGTCTCCACCACAGGCCAGCGCGGTTTGAGCAGGTGTAAAGTCTGTCACAGCCTCTCAGAATTGTCCATTGTCCCTTAGGCTGTACAGGAACACAATCCTTGTTGTGTCAGCCTCCTGGCACAGTACTTTCCTCCTCCAGGCGGCTCTGCTGTGACAAGGCTCCTCTTTTTCTTGACCTAAAATCTGTTTCCTTGGTGTTTCCTCTCAATGCTCAAGTGCTACCCTTCAAGGTCACATGTAGCCACTCTGCTCACTCTTCCCTGTGACCTTTCCTTTCCTCCAGCTCATCTTCCCTCATGGCCTTCAGGCTTCTCTATCAGCCAGTCCTACCTGAGTTTGGGATGAGGTCTCTCACTTCTCTGTGTCTCAATTTTCTCAACTGTAGAATGGAGACAATAATCTCTAGCCTGCAAGGTTGCTGCAGAGATTCAAAATAATACCAACAAAAAGCCTTACTTAGACTTTTGGCTTAAGATATTATGCTGAGCACATGGATTTATGTCTCCTTCCTCTTGAACATCATTGAAAGAACAGAGGGAGAAAGAAACCAATACAAAACTGTATGGGGGATGATAGGTAGGACAGTATATCAAGAGATCAGAGATTTTAACATACTTATGGAATATTGAAATGGGTCAAATCACATTTATGGGTAAATGGAAGCAGAGAAAGTCAAGGCTCACATCAAGTAGAGAAGTCTATGGGGGATCTTGTGCTTTGTTTTGTTTGGATGGGGTGAGGTCAGGCTGGGAAAACAAGACGAGGACAAGCAAAAATCAGCAAAGCAACTGATGACAGCTCTCATGTAGAGTCATAATAACTTCCTATACCTCTACTTGGGCAGGCTCATCATTTTCCTCCAGGCTGAGACTTCAAGACTTTCTCCGAAGAAATGAAATAACCATTCTAGAAGGGGTCAGGGCCTCCCCAGAAGGGTCAACTCCACAGAGGATGGCCCTTCTTTTTTGACCCCAAAGGTTGACCAAAACTGCCTGCCATCTTCCCATTTGGGCTAGGTAAATCCAAGCCTGGCAGTCAGTTACCTCTGCTTACCCACAGAATCTGCTTTCAGCTTAAAAAAAAAAAATCAAGAAAAAGAAAACTTAACAATATATTATCCTTAGGACAGAGTATAAACGCCAGCTCATAATAGAAATGTAATAAATATTTGTTTAGACCTCAAAACAAATCTTAACAATAAAAATAAAACCTCTTTAATTCATCAGAGATATTCAGGAAATGACTTCATTCATAAACTAAAAGCAGGATATCATGATAAAGAGACATCCAAAAAGGAGTTTTTATATATTTAAATATGCTTGACAAAATTGTTTTAAAATGATGAAAGGATTGTAAAAAGGCTGAGAAATTTCTCAGAACAAAAAGCAAAAAGAAAGAGAAAGAGAGATGCATAATATACAGAAAATATTTTGAGACATAGAGGATTGATCCTGGAAAACCAGTAACCATTGGTAGGAGTTCTAGGCCATGCGCAGTGGCTCATGGCTGTAATCTCTACATGGGAGGCCAAGGGGAGGTTTGCTTGTGCCCAGAAGTATGAGACCAGCCTAGGCAACATATTGCGACCTCATCTCTACCAAAAATCAAAAAAATTAGGCAGGTGTGGTGGTGCGTGCCTATAGTCCCAGCTACTCAGGAGGCTAAGGTGGAAGGATTGCTTGAGCCCAGAAGGTAGAGGTTGCAGTAAGCAGTGATCATGCCACTGCCACTGATTTCTAGCCTGGGCAACAGAGCAAGACTCCGACTCAAAAAAAAAAAAAAGGAAAAAAAATTTCTAAAGGAGAGAACAGAATGAAGGGATGAAAATGATTAAAGAAATAATAGACACTTTCCAAGACAAAAAACAAATGAAAAGGTCCACCAAACATAGAAGAATGTGGATGAAAAAAATGTTTAGATTTGGACTTATACTAGCTATTTTAAAGAGGCAAGAATAAGTTAAACAACCCAAAAGCTTCCAGTGAAAAATAAAAGGCAACTCATGAATCTTAGAACACAGTGGAATAGTGCCTTCAAAAGTGCTAGGAGAAAATGACATTGAACTTAAACTTGATATCCAATCAACGTGTTTTTTAAAAAGAAAACTAAAGATATTTTCTCACATTTAGAGACTCCAATGTTTCTCCTAACTCATTTTTTTGGTAAAAAGTTGCTTGAGTTGTACTCCAGCAAAATGAAAAGGATTCCAAGATAGAGGATGATACGGGATCAAAGAAGCAATGAAGCTAGCCCAGTAGAGCAATGAAAACAGATCCCAGAATGACAATTATATAGCAGGTCAGGAAATAAGTCAATAAATATTAGATTATTCAGCAAATAACATGACCTTAAAATGGAGTGATCTTAGTGACTTAGTAAGAAAGGCATATATGCCCATGTGCCTATACAAGGGGGACAAAGACAATTGAAATGCCATAGAAAACAAAAATCCCCAAGAAAAACAAAAAAGTCATCTACATTTCTCTATCTAGCTTCAATGTCCTATATTATTTAATTTCTTAAAGATTTAATTAAATTTTATTAAACATTTTCATAAAAATAATTTATTGTTTTAGAATTCAGTGTTCTTCTAGTTGAAGATGCAAAAAAAAAAAAATCTACATATATAGAGAGATGTCATACATTTATACATATCTTAGCCAGTTCAGGCTGCTATACCAGAATACCACAGACCAGGTGACTTAAACAACAGAAATGTATTTCTCACAGTTTTAGAGGTTGGGAAGTTCAAGATAATTGCACAGACAGATCCGGTGTCTGGTGAGGGCCCACCTTCTTGTTTACAGATGGCCATTTTCTGGTTGTATATATATATGGCAGCAAGAGAAAGAGCATGAGATCTCATATCTCTTCTTATAAGGGCACTAATCCCACCATGAGGGCGCCACCTCGTGACCTAAGTACCTCCCAAAGGCTTCACCTCATGAATATCCCTGAAACACAAATAAAGAAAAGAGAAGCAAGAAAATAGACACGCCATACTAATGGGAAATGATGGAGCAACATGAGAATCTATAGCATGCATGCTCTTTGAAAAGAAGGCTCTGATGAGATAATTTGTCTTTTTTCTTATTTCTACCACTTAAATCCTTCCTGTGCCCTGAAGACAGTGTCCATCTCTGACACTGGCATTGGGACAATCCATACACCCTCTTGGTTTGCAAATACAGCCACTTTTTGTTCTGAGGACATAGGCAAGAGGGGTAGAGATGCTCTCTTGGGCCTGGACAGCATTAGTAAACAGAGCAGATGTTTAGGATGACTTGACCACACAAATACCAGATCCTGAGCATCAGAGCTTCCCATGGATTCTTTAATAAATTCATGTTTTTGTGATGCGTGGCCTCTCTAAAGCACACAGCCCAAGGAAGGGACTCTTTGCGTATGCATCTGAATGTAGTATTGCCTGCAGCTTTCTCTCTGACTGATCTATATAGCAGAAACAATCATACCTTCTGAGACAAACAGACTTGAATTCAGGTCCCAGTGTCCCTTGGAAGCCTCATGACTTTGAGCAAGGCATGGAATCACCCTGAGCCTCAGCTTCTTCATCTGTCAAGTGGGGGTTATAACAGGAACCTGAGGCAAAAGCAACAACTGAGGACTAGCCTGCAGTCCCTCCCCTCCTCTTCCCACTCTGACTCGTTCTACTCTACGTGGGCATAAAACTCACACGTCCAGTCCTTATTTACATATCCTCCCATCACTGAATACAGCTTCCCTTGGCTGTCCCTCAGGCCTGGAAGTGCACAGACTGATGGCGTGGTCCACCCTCAGGAAGAACAGGCCTGGGGAGAACACCTATGCAGACTCTGAAATTAGGCTTTGGGGTCCCAGGTACTCAAAGCATTGTCTAGGTGGTGGGATGTGGGGTTAGGGAAGGGATGAGCATGAGTTGTAGTTGGAAACAGTCTCTTGGATATCTTCAGACTCCTCACCTGTAGGGCGAACGACCAGACACAGACCCTCTAAGGCAAGGCCCTGGTTGTCTGACTCTGAAGTGATCCTGATTGTGCAGTGTCCATGAGATGATGCTTATAAACTGCTTAGGACAATGCTTGGCACTTAGTAGGTGTTCGGCACATGCTGAGTGTTCAATACATATTAGTTATTGCTATTATCAAAACGAGAATCCGAGGGCTGAGTCTCACTTTCAAGGATGTGGTAGGAATAAACGAGATTGTGAGAAACAGCTACTCTAAAGGCATTTGGATGAGATGAGATGTCATCCCTGCGTGTGCTGAGGCTGTGTTTGCAGGGAGAGGGGCCAACTACTTGCTGGAGGCACAGGGGACTGCTCTGCCCCCAGAAGCATCACGTCCTTCCCAAGATGCCAAGAGCTCTGCGATCACAGAGAGACTTGATTGCAGCCTTCTCAGAGATTAACAAACAGAAGACTAAGATAGTGGTAGCTCTGCTAAAATTCCTGTTTATGGGGCACCTACTGTGTGCACAGATGGCATGCTGCAGTTTCACGCTACAACTCTGTGAAGGAGGGACATTCCAGAGATGGGGAAATTGAGCCTCAAGAGGTTAAATGACTTGATCAAGTTAATGCAGCCAAGGAGGTGGGAAGTATCTGACTTCCAAAGCCAACCTCTTTCCGTTGCACTATGATGCTGCATTTAAGGCTCAACTCGTGGACAAAAGGCAAAAGCCTTCCCAGGGAGGCCCCAACGGATTTCCAAACAGGGATAATGACAGTGAGGATTATGAAAGTGCTCAGTACCAGGAAGCACAGTAAATCCTGCTGACAGAGCCCAGCCCCACGGGACACCCTAGAGCTGCTCTGTGACCTTGGCAAAGGCTCTATTCTCACCTACTCCTGCTGGTTGCTTGGCAGAGAGACTGGTTGGAGGAGACATGTTGCTCTGGTCTCTGACAGGCCCTAGTTCAGGCCTTTGGCTGCATCTCAGAGCTTGGGTTCGTCTTCAGCTCTGTTGAGGGTGTGGTGTGGGTGAGAGGAGGTGATCTCCTCCTTCCCAAAGTCAGTCTCCAGGGACTTTAGCCTTCTCAGCCATCCAGATAGGAAGTCTACTTAAGAGGTTATTTCTGGCCAGGCATGGTGGCTCTATCCTATAGTCCCAGCACTTGGGAGGCCTAGGTCAAAGAACTGCCTGAGTCCAGGGGTTTGAGACCAGCCTGGGCGACTTGGTGAGACTTTGTCTCTACAATAAATTTAAAATTGGCCAGGCAAGGTGGCACGTGCCTGTAGTCCCAGCTACTTGGAAGGCTGAGGCAGAAGGATTGCCTGAGCTCAGCTGGTCAAGGCGTGGTGGCCATGAGCATGCCACTGCACTCCAGCCTGGGTGACAGAGTGAGACTCCAACTAAAAAAAAAATGATGTTGTTTCTACTCCTCTGCTAGCTTGGTCTGTGCCTACCTGGTCACCCAGTTCTAAAGGTTGGACCAAATAACCAAACCAGGGTGTCTAATGCTCTCGATGTCTAGGTCTTGGAGATCTTCTTTAGATGCACATAGCCTCTGTTCATGACTGATCCAGTCTCAAGTTCACTATACAAGTACATTTGCACAAAGAGGCATTCTGGACCATGCTAGGAGGGCCTAGCCCAGACTGGGTTCCCCACAGAGCAAGCCTTGTACAAGGAGTTTCTTAGGGTGCGGTTCCCGGGAGGCACTGCTGGGGCAATATGGAACTGAGGCAGGAAAGGAAGGAAGGAAGGAAGGAAAGAAGGAAGGAAGGAAGGAAGGAAGGAAGGAAGGCACTGTGGGTTACATTAATGAGCAGGTTACTGCCATGGGCTGTTGGGTATCAGTGCTGCTGAAACCTCCTGGGAGGCAGCATAGAAAAGTCTCAGAGTTGGCTCGCTTGAGGGGTGAAGATGCCAGGGTATTTATCCACCAACTCCTATTTGTCATTGGTTAAAGACTGTTCCCAGGGGTATTACAACTCCCCAGCACTTCTGGCCTGCCCTGTGCAGGGTCAAGCATGCCCATTCAGCAATAGAAAGCTCCCAGGCAGAGTTGCAGGACCTTTCAGCAAGCAGTCACCTGTAGAAGGGATACAGGAAGGGTGGCTACAGGATCTGCCATAGAGTCATCCCTTCTTGGTCCTGCTGGGTCAGGGCAAAACAATTCTCCGAGCCACCAGAAAACCACGAGTGAAAACTTTATTGCTCCAAGCACTTTACATGAATGACACCAACATCATATTTGGGCAAATATAGAAAAAGCACAACCTATTGTACAATCATTCCATCTTCTCAATTCATGCACAATACAGACGCTTCCCAGGCCTCTCTCCCAGCACAGTAGATGAGTTTCAGGGGCAGCAGCTGCACTTATCTGAGCCCCCTTTGCAGATACAGCCTTGGGCACACTTGGCACAGCCTGGGGGGCAGCAGGGACAGCAGCCTGAAAGGGTCAGGAGATGCACAGATCAGCTTTGGGTCAACACTCCCATCTTACCACTGTCCCTCCCACCACATAGAGGAAGTAGGAAAAGAAGCTTCAACTCATATTAGCAAAAATCCTGGAACAGGAGCTTGTGAATGTTAGAGCTAGGAGGAACCACAGGGGTCATCTAGAGTCCATCAAAGTTCCATAGAGGGAAGGGGTTTGCCAAGGTCATTAGACAGTGACAGAGGCAAGACTAGATCCCAGTGCTCATGACTCCAGGCCAGTGCTTTATCCCTGTCACCATCGGGCAGGACAGAACCTCCCCTCCGTCCCCTTCTTGCTCTAAACACCGCAGATGCCCTCATTCCCAGGTGGCCTGCAGCCCTGGGGAGCTCTGCCCCAGGTCTCTGCTCAGCTCTCACTTCAGATCTCTCCCAAATGGGTAGAAGGCATCCAGAATCTACCATGGCTGAAGGACTGAGGATGGGGGCTCGGACCTTCTTAGCTCCCAACCAGTGGTGCCACCAGTCCCCACACTCACTTTTTCGACATGTTTTACAGTTGCAAGTTGTGCATTTGCAGTTGTCTCCACAGATGCAGATTCCACCTGGAAGAGAGGACAGGGCCACCACACCTGTGAGGATGGAGTGGGAGTGGGGAACGCAAGGCATGCTGTTGACAGCCAGTGGCAGGGATTCTGGGCTGTCCTTGGAGAGTGGCTGGACAAGAGGGTGACAATGCTGTCGAGTGTGACCTCAGTGTCAAGGACTTCCAGTCACAGGCCACAGTGGGAACTGGGATGGTTGCACCAGCAGCCCACCCCTCAGGATACTTGTTAAAATGCAGATTCCTTGGCCCAATCCTTGAGATATTCTGATTCATAAGACTGGGTGAGGAAAGGAAACCAGTTATTTTTAAAAAGCAACCCAGACGATTCTGATGAGAGCCACTAGACTAGGCCAACTTTACCAAGTCCAAGGTTCCTCTGGGAATGATCAAAGCCTTTCAGACCCTCCTCATGTTCACAAGGCAAGTTGGAAACCATGAATAGATAGGAGAGAAAGGTCAAGGAACATAAGCAAGCCCTAAGTGAGAGCCAAGCCTTGTTTTCATATTAAAAGACCATCCAACCGGGGGCGAGGTGGCTCAGCCTGTAATTCCAGCACTTTGGGAGACTGAGGCAAGACGATTGAGAGCCCAGGGTTTTGAGACCAGCCTGGGCAACTTGATGAGACCTTGTCTCTACAATAAAGCACACAAACTAGCTAGGCATAGTGGCATGTGTCTGTAGTTCCAGCTACTTGGAAGACTGAGACGAAAGGATTGCCTGAGCCCAGCAGGTTGAGGTTGCGGTGGCCATGAGTGTGCCACTGCATTCCAGCCTGGGTGACAAGAGTGAGACTCCAACTCAAAAAAAAAAATTTTTTTTTTTTAATTTAAAAAAAAAGACCATCCACACTTTAAAAAATTTACCCCAATTAGCCATGCATGGTGGCACGCACCTGTAATCCCAGCTATTTGGGAGGCTGAAGCAAAAGGATTGCCTGAGTCCAGTAGGTCAAGGCTGCTGTGAGCCATGGTCATGCCACTGCACTCCAACCTGGATGGCAGGTGAGACCCTGACTCAAAAAAAAAGCCCACAAAAAAAGTTTTTGGTACAGACATATCCTGCTGAAGACAAAGGAGTCTTGTAAGACTTCTTGATACCGTCTTCCAAGGCTGTAAAAGCCCAGGATGGCTTTGAATCCTGACCTCTCTCCTCTGGCCAGCATGCTTCCCTGGATTTGAGATTTGAGAGTCCATATAACTCCCCTGACACCTAAAAGCACTTAATGATTTTAGTTCTTTCACAGCAGCTCTGGGATGCAGGCAGTTGGGGGATGAGTAACCTCAAGTTTATAGATAAAGAAACTAAGGATTAGAATAATATAATAGCTGAGGACCATGTTTGTAAGTGAATAGTGGCAATGAACCCAAACCAGGTTGCCAGGTTCTGGGCCGGAGCTCTTCTCCCTACTCTGGTGGCTGCCCCTGAGGGGGCCAGTGGCTAGAAGGACCAAGGTTTTCAGGTTCCCCTCTCAGCCATTTTCTGAGTCAGGATATCAATTCTAGCAAATCAGACTGGATACCATTTGGGGACAAACCCCCATCGGTGGCTTCCAGTTTGAGGAAAGAGAAGTTTTAATCAGTCCTGCAGGCTCCCCGTAGGAAGCTGGTGCAAGGCTCCAGGACCCCAGGGTGGGCTTTCCTACTCACCAGACATGCAGGCGCACTCCCCAGGGTCCATGGTCTAGGTGTTTGAGCAGCTTAGGAGCTGTCACGGCTGGGAAGGGAGGCTGAGTGAGCAGGCACGGAGGCTTCCTATTTATAGCCAAGTAGGTGTAGACTGGGGCTCACCCCACCTCTCCCCGGGGCCAGACGCCCTGCACACGGCCCAGACAGATGCCTCGGGCTAGGGGTTGGAGAGGGCAGGCAAAGGGAGGGCGGAGGAGGGGCTGAGCTGTGCAGTCATTCCGGTGGCTTTTCACAAGGGGTGCAGATGGCTGCACCCACCTACCTGCCCACCTGCCCATCTGCCATCTATCAAGGAACTAGGCTCAGGCTAAAATGCACTCATGGTGTTCAGATTGCCAGCTACATGTACCCAGTCTCCAACCAAGTCCTATGCATTCTATTATCTGCCATTTATTTTCCCTCTTTCGCAGGTGCCTGCCCAGGCTCTGGGCCTCATTCTCTCTCCCCTGGTTGATGACAAAAACCCTTACCATGGACAAGAGGCTCCAGGCTTTAGAAGAGAAGGTGCCATCAAGAGCCTCCACTGGCCACACCCATTCTCATGGGTGAGAAGGTAAAAAATCAGGAAATTTTGCCTATGCAGAGCTTACAACCTTTCCTTCTGGACCACACATGGAGTGGCAGAAGCAAGAGAGGACTGGGGGGAGATTGAATCACCTCTCCCCCAATCTCCATCATAAGCCTATTCTTTGGTATAAGCAATCGACTACTTTTCAGCTTTATGTAAAGTGCCCTACAGATGACACAGCTTCAAGCTTCCCTGCCAAGCTGCCATTCTCACCCACTCCTCCTATGGAATCATTGGAGCTGGTGCTGATTATGCTTCTTCCAGGAAGCTGCCTGCGATCTCTCCTTCTCTTAGCTGGGAGAAATCTCTTCCTCTGTGTCCCCTTGCTGATGCTTTGGCACATTTCTCATGACATTTACTTTCTCCTTGCTGGGTGATTATTTGGGGTCATGGCTCTTATCTCTCTCACTCCCATCTGGGAGTTCTTGGAGGAGAGACCTGTGTCTGAAGCATCTTTCTAGTTCAGTGTTCTGCACAACATTTAGTGGATGTTGAATACATGAAGGAATGAGTGAATGAATGAATCAATCAGATGAGTAGTTGAATGACTGAAGACATGAGTGAGAGAGTAGGCATATAAATGAACAAATGAATGAGTGAATGAAGGATGAGTGGACAAATGCATGAATTTTCTACATGTGCTCTTGCCAAGTGCCTTTGCTGAAAAGTGCTGTCAATATTCAGAAAGGTAAAAAATGGGCCTGGCCCTAATTGGTGAAGGTACTTCCTCCTAGTTCTCACTTTGTGGGATTGCCACTATTCATCCATAATGACCACCCGGGCCTCAATCTGACCCATGGGACCATGAATTTTGAGATGAGAACTTCTAATGAGGACAAAGAAATTTAGATCCATGGTCATCCAAAGGGCACTGTGGCAGGCACTGGGAAGGGGCAGGGAGGGACAATACTGTAGTGACCCCCAAATTGTCCCTGCCCTAAAGGGGTCCATAGCCTACTAGGGAACATTTATTAATTCATCAACTTCCAAGGGCCAGGCTTTGTGCTGGGCACTGGGATGAGTAAAAACAGTTTATGGTGCAGGTCAGGAGGACATCTCAGCCCAGGAAACCCATGACTAGATGTAGCTCCTCTCCAAATTCAGAGGCTGGATCAGCTTCCTGGGTCTGCACTCCCAGCCTAGTCCAGCCCATCCCTGTTGCAGGGCCAGCTTCCTCTAGCTCTTGGGCTTCCCTGTAGCAGGTATTAACGCCTTAGGGGGTCTGGCCCCACCTAGTGAGCCCAGAGAGAGGAAGGGATTTTTCTCCACCCTTATCGAAGCCATCTCTCCCTCCTCACTGTGCCAGGAATTGCTCTTGCTTGATTGATGGACAGTGTGAAGTTGCTCAAGACCCCAACTGAATGATAATATCAAAACCCAACCTCCTAACATGAAAATATTTCCCAATTCCTGGGCTGTATGGATCTAAACAAACGTGTGTCATCAGGCAGTCCAATTCATGTTCTTCCACTGCCTGGGAAACAGCATCCGCAGGTCCATTTGGTCCTTCTTGCCATCTCTGGGTCTCAGCTCCTGTTCTCTGGATGGTGGCAGGAACAAGAGCACACATGCTACACCAAGAACATGTAGTAACTAGCAGGCACAGTGTAAATCTATACCTAGCAAATATTTCTTTGGAGAAATGAGCCTTAGCCTTCTTGGGGGCTGAGGGAGCCCTTTGAAAACCTGATGAAAGCTCTCGACCTTCTCTCTAGAGGAAAAAAAGCACAAATACACATTTTCTCCACAAGTTCAAGGTTTTGTAGCTCCCTAAATCCCACTGATGAGCCCCTGAGGGGTCCTGTATTAAGAATTCCTCTGCAAAGAAACAATTTCGCCTGGAGCAACTCTTTACACAGCAATTTTAGCTCCTTTGAGCCACTGAGTCCTAGCTGTCCTCTTCTCCTGTTACAGCGTGTAAGTAAATTCAAGTGGTTTTCTCAGATCAGAGAAACAGGTTACTCCAAAGGGCGTCTAATTCTCCACCTCTTATGAGACATAAAACAACACATTTTTTGTCTTCTTCCCACAAAGTAAAAGCTAAACACATGTGGCATCTGTGTTCAGCAGTTTCTGCCAGAAAGAAGTTTCTGAAACTCATGGCCTAAGAAGGGGTGTTCAACCATGTAGTGATGGCAGAGAAAGGTCGCACGCTCTGACTCTACACACTGGTCTATGTTCCACTCTTGGGGTCACCACCTTTCCCCATACAGGGTCCCTCTTGATATGCATGTCTCTTTAGGAGCAGCTGAGACCCTTGGTTTTATGATGCTGGGTTAGAAACTGACTTCTCTAGACCACAAGATTGTCAAGAACAGAGCCTGTGGCTTATTAATCTCCACATCCCCTGACCAGGCTCACTGAGTGCTGTCACATAGCAAGTATTCAATAAATATTTATAAGCTGCTGACAAATAATTGGCTCAAGGAACAGAGTTATATCCAGGTTGCCTCCTCTGGCTGACAAAGATATTTAGAGGAACTTGTTGCTCACTAAGAGTGGTCAAGAGTTTGAGACTTGGAGTTGTCCTGCCTGGGTCCTAATCCCAGCTCTACTTTTCTGCAATGATTTAGGGCAAGTTGCTTGACCTCTCTGAACCTTGGTTTTCTCGTTTGCAAAATCTAGCTCATGCTGACAACAACCCTACAGTGCTGTTGTTGTGAAGGTTAAATGAGAGAATATATATTAAGCACTTAGCTCAAAATCTGACACAATGCAATTATCATTATCATTTTTTACTATGATTGTTATTATCTGTACCTAATACACATTGGCAGCTTGGTTCAGCCACCCACCCTTTGGACATTTTGGGCACATAGACCCACAACAGGTCTCGCGGTCCAGAGCAGGACGAATTCATCTGCAGTAAATATTGTGGAGTTTGAGTCTTTGGGCTCCCAACTTTTAAGTTCAGCCTAATTCCTTTTGGGTCTTAGGGTCAGGGATCTGTGGAGCACTGTCCTTTCTGACCTCCCTTGCTGCAGTTTCCAACTATTTGGAGGCAAAGGTGACCTTCCGCCTTCAGAGTCCTCTTCTGGGGTATTTCTGGCCTCATATGTAGAACTAAGCATGAGATGTGGGGGGAAACACTAGGACAGCAGGGGGCCTATGGGCCCTAGGGAACCCAGCTTGAATCCTATATAATCAAAGAACCCTGAGAAGTCAGGAGCCTGCACCTTGCTGTCCAAATGGAGAAACCAATCCCCAATAACTGAGCTTAGGTTGGTGACAGGGGTGGGATGAGAGGGTGAGGAGATTAGAACTTGGCTTCTCAGCTTGTTGCTAGCACTCAGTACTTTAGATCTGAAGCCCTCATGACAGAGTTGTTCAGAAGCTTAAAGCCTTTATGGCTTTATAAATTGTTTATTTATTAATTTTTTATTAGAAAAAGTTCAAACACACTGAAAAGTACAAAGAATAAGAGTCCAAACACTACCTGGGATTCCAAGCACTACTGTCCAGAATTAACAGATGTCAACGATGTCCTATCTAGCTCTTTTAATTATAAGAAATAAACATTTAACAGGTTCATGGCTTCAAACACCACCTATGTGTTGGTGGCTCCAACTTGTGCTTCCGTCCTGGGCCTCTCTTCTGAGTTCCAGTCTCTTATCCTGGCTGCTACTCAACACCCCCACATGAATGTCAAACAGCATCTCAGACTCGTCCTATGCCCAACTGAGTGCTTCCTCCCTGCCTCCTGTCACATCCTCCCCCAGTCTTGTCTGCCTCCTTGGCTGCCACTTGGTTTGAGCCACCATCATCTCCTGTCTAGATTCAGCACTGGTGTCCTGGACTCAGGCAATCCTCTCGTCTCAGTCTCCCAAGTGCTGAGATTACAGGCATGAGCCACCATGCCTGGCTGTATTTTTAAAAAGTCCATAAGTGGTACCATACTGTAAGCATTGTTCTACAACTGTTTTCCCTTCTACTGCTATGCTTTTGAGGTCTATCCCTTTTGATTCATGCCTCTTATAATAATATCATGTGGTATGACGATGCCACATTCCCCTTATCCATTCCCCTACTGACCTTCAGGTTGCTTCATGTTTTCTCTATTATAAAAATACTGCAAGGAACAATGTCATGTAGATGAGTGTGCAAGGTTTCCACATCCCTAGAAGGAGGATATCTAGGTTATGGGGGCAATTGGTCTTCAAAGATCCTATATCAATCTATACTCCCTCTGGCAATTTCTGAAAGCCCCCATTTCCCCACCACCTCCTCCAATACTTCCTATATCCAGACTTTGAAATGCCTGCCTGTCTGATAAGTGCGAAGTTTAGTGGTATCTAATTGAGGTATAATTTGCATGTTCCTGCCTCCCAGCTTCATCGATCATTAACACCCAGAAAATGAGCCAGGGTCTAGTCCTTCTCACACTGATTGTGCATGTCTCATCAGCCTTTCACACCCAGCAAGCAAGAGCATGGTGCAGATCATGAGGCTGGCGTCCTTCAGACTCGGTTCCAATCCTGGCTCTTCTATCTGTTCACTGTACAGCCTCAGACAAGCACCTTTATCTCTGTGAACCTCAGCTTTAAAATGAGATAACCGAGTCTACTCACTAAGTTGTGGCAAGAATTAATAGAAAACAAAGATCAGACATTTAACACACCCAGTGCTCGTGGAATGGTAGATATCAGCAAGGTTTCACACTTGTAGCGGAGTGGTGAGCGGAGTGGAATAGGATATGCCTGGACGTCAGCTCCGATGCTTTTGGTGAGGCGTGTCACCTCTCCAAACATTAGTGTCATCTTTAAAAGGAAGATGATCATAAGTGGAAAGAGCAGGACAGGAGATACTAGGTAGAAAGCTAGGCAGGAAGCCATGAAAAACATAAAGGACAGGCAGCTTTGTCCCAAATTGCCCATGAGCTTGATTCAGAGAGCCTCAAAAAAGCAGGCTTTGGGGAGGGAGGCTGGCTGAGAGGAGCAAAGGCAGCACCTCTCTGTCATCCACCTTCCCCACCTCTGCCACACACAGTTTACTTCTCTCCTGTTGGGCTAACAAGGTGCTTCCTTCTTTGTGATCCAAGTTCTGACAACTATGCTGAGGGCATTTTAAAGATTTTATCACCAGGAAGAAGTCCTCTAGATTTTAATAAACAGTAAGACTCTTTACATTTTTAAAAACAATTATTTTTCCTACAGATTTGTAGTAGCTGTGCAGAAAGTAGCTAGGCTTGTGTGTGTGTGTGTGTGTGTGTGTGTGTGTGTGTGTGTGTCAGAGTGAGAGAGGAGAGGGTTGGATATGTCTATAAATATTTATGTGTCTGTATGTCTGTCTGTGTAGTGTACATGCCTACTTGAATCTGTGTGTTTGTAAGTCTATGCATGATTTTATTTGTGATTCTGTGTTTGTATTTGTGTTTGCGTGTGAGAGAGAGAGAGAGACAGAGAGACACCAAGACTGAGAAAGCTGTCCAGAGAGGCTGAGGCTGTTTTCTTTCAGAGTAGTTCTAAGAAAGCCTCTTCCCCCAACCAAAACATATACACACAGACACACACGCAATTCTGCTTTCCTGTCTCCTAATTCCACTCATGGAGCCCCAGTAAAGAACCCCACAGCCAATGGGTAGCCAGCCTCTGGGGGTGGGTCCCGGTGCTGTGGATTGTAAAAATCAGGCCAAGGTTAATTAGGAGCTGCCTTACTCAGGGCCCAAAGCACCTGTGCACTGGCAAGCTTCACAGACTCTCCCGAGCTTGCAACTGCTGGTTAATTACATGGGACTCCACTCCACAGCTATAATTCAGTACCCACTGGGCAAGTGAAACCCTACACTTTGCACACGGCCCCCAGGAAGGATGAGTAAGGCCCAAGCTGACAATTACCCACTCTTGTTGCCCCGAGCAGCAAAGTGGCTGGTCCAGGTTGGCTGACAGCCCAAATGAGGACTTTGGAGATGACGGGGAGGCTCCCAGCCCATCCTTTCCTCCTTCCTTTATCCTTTCTATCCTTTGTCCTTTCTATCCTTTCATCTTTTCTTTCTTTTTTCTTTCCTTCTTTCTATCCTCCTTTAAGCAGTCATCCTCAAAAATATTGAGAGCCTACTGTGTGCTGGCTTTGGACTTGGCCTCTGGATAAGGTAAGTCAGGGGTCCCCAACCTCTGGGCCATGGGCTGATACCGGTCCATGGCCTGTTAGGAACCCGGCTGCACAGCAGGAGGTGAGCCCCAGGCAAGCAGAGCTCTGTCTACCGTCAGATCAGCGGCAGCATTAGCTTCTCACAGGAGCACAAACCCTATTGTGAACTGCATGCAGGGTTCTAGCTTGTGTGCTCCTTAAGAGATTCTAATGCCTGATGATTCCCCCACCCCCACCCCAGTTCATGGAAAAATTGTCTTTTATGAAACCAGTCCCTGATGCCAAAAAGTTTGGGGACAACTGGCCGGTAATTAAACCAGACGCAGAGCTTTGGTCTTTAGGAGTTTGCTTTCCAGTTGGGGTGATAAGCACGTCCACAGTCATCAGAAAAGGAGAAAGCAAGCAGGGCAGCCTTGAATGACCCTGAGAGAGAGCTCCTCCTTAGATTTTGTGCCCTTGGTACTCACTTGCCTCACCCTAGTTCTGGCCCTTCATTTCTTCCACCTAGGTCACTTCTGTGCTCCTTGTGGAGTGTTTGGGGGACTGGATTAGGGGTTTTCCAGTGGTGCAGGCTAAGAGCTCTGGGGGTTCACGGAGTAGTATAAGGGCTGCTGCAGGTGGGATGCTAGGTCCCATCTGTCTCCCACTTTCCCTACCAAACAGGCAGCTCTTTTTAAAAAAATCTGTTTCATCCTGTGCAACTCACCTCCTCCACCTCATACAATGCTTTTATGGGGGAAGTGTAGGTAGTACTGAGTTAGCACTTGGAAAACTGCTGAACACAAGCCCTGCCTAGCGAGGTTAGTGGACTTCACAGGATAACACAGGGAATTGTGGCAGATCTGCACCTGCTGTCCCCAGTGGACAGAACTCATGGCCCACTGCTCTTCCGGGATTTTTATTCTTTAATTTTTTTTTTTTTTTGAGTTGGAGTTTCACTCCGTTACCCAGGCTAGAGTGCAGTGGCACACTCAGGGTCACCCCAGTGTCAACTTGCTAGGCTCCAGTAATCCCTCCGCTTCAGCCTTCCAAGTAGCCAGAACTACAGGTGTGTACTACTGCGCCAGGCTAATTTTTTTTTTTTTTTTTGTAGAGACGAGGTCTCGCCAAGTTGCCTGGGCTGATCTTGAACCTGTGAGCTCAGGCAATCCACTTGCCGTGGCCTCCCAGAATGCTGGGATTACTGGCTGAGCCACCAAGGCCTGACCGAAAATTTTTTTTTAATTCTAAACTATTTTTAAAACAGTTAAACCTGGCATGGGGGCTCACACCTGTAATCCCAGCACTTCGGGAGGCTGAGGTGAGAGGATTGCCTGAGCTCAGGGGTTTGAGACTAGCCTGGACAACATGGCGAGACCTCATCTCTACAATAAATCAAAACATTAGCATGGTAGCGCATGCCTGAGATTCCAGCTACTTGGAAGGCTGAGGTGGAAGGATGGCCTGAGCCCAGCAGGTCGAGGCCGCGGTGGCCGTGAACATGCCACTGCACTCCAGCCTGGGCAACAGAGTGAGACTCCAACTCAAAACTTAAAAAAAGCTCATAAAGGAGAATTAATTATGAAAGCTTCCAACATTATTAAATATTAACATTAAGTTCTATTTATTTCGATTCTGTGAAGGTACAAAACAATCAAAGGAAGTGGAAACCCCTGTGTAATCTTCCCTAGTCTAATTCTTACCCAACCACAAAACCAGGGAACCCATTTCACGAATTATATATTTATCACACCCACATATGGTTTTCTATTCTTTTCTTTTTTTCATGACCTATATGTCTCCAGACCACACAGGATTTTCTACTTTTACTACCCATGTACGTATCTATAAAAATTACATAGTCTTGTTTTACAGGTTTATAAACCTTGTGTAAAATGGAATCATTTTCTATGTAGCTTTTTATAATTGTTGGCTTTTTGATCAGCATTTTGATATGTATCTATGCTTCCAACTGCTTTATGGTATTCTATTGTGTGAGTTTATCCTTTTTCCTGTTGACAAGCGTTTAGACGTTTCCACTTTTTCCTTATGATAGATACTGCTGCAAATAATGTCCACATATATATGTTTCCTGATGTGAAATATGCCAGAGTTTCTCTAGGGGGTATGCCTAGGAATGAACTTGCTAGTTTGAAGGCACATGCTTTTTCTAGTTTATTAAATATGCCCAGGCCGGGCGTAGCGGCTCACACTTGTAATCCCAGCAATTTGGGAGGCAGAGGTGAGAGGATTGCCTGAGCCCAGGGGTTCGACCAGCCTGGGCAACTTGGTGAGTCCTCATCTCTTCAGTAAATCAAAAAAAATTATTCAGGTGTGGTGGCACACTCCTGTAGTTCCAGCTACTTGGAAGGCTGAGGTGGAAGGATCACCTGAGTCCAGCAGGTTGAGGTTGAGGTGGCCGTGAGTCTGCCACTGCACTCTAACCTGGGTGACAGAGTGAGACTCCAACACACACACACACACACACACACACACACACACACACACGCCCAAATTGCTCACTGCAGAAGTTGACACTCCCACAAGCAATGTGCTCAAACACTCATTTCTCCATATCCTTGTCAACACTTGGTATTTCAGACTTTCTAATTTTTGTCTAATTTTAGCCCTCTGGGTGGGACAGACACAACAGATATGAAGTGGTATTTCCTTGGTGTGGATTTGCATTTCCCTAATTATTACAGAGACTGAGTATACTATCAGATGAGATTGGGCACATACAGGGTGGTATGGCTGTAGACGGAGTATACTATCAAAAGATTTTTGGCCATTCGAATCCTCTGTCTGTGGCCCACTGTTCTTTCTAACATGCTGCATCTCATGACTTCTCAGTGAAACATAGCACTAACCAATTCCACTCCAGGGCCAGTTTATATCATTTTCAGACTCACTGTTTGTCCATGTTCATCTTCTCATATTCCTGGTTTTTAATAACTTCCAGGTTTAGGAGGTTCAAAGATGACCTTGGAGATGAAGATGAACATGCTGGTACATCTCCAGGAAGGTCGCTTAGGGTGAGCTAGGGAGCAGAGGGGCAGCCTGGATGAGCACCCTCAGCCTTCAAGTCTGAAAGCAGTCACTAAACCCATGGGGGAGTGGTCTTCCTGATTAGGGCAAAGGCTCTGCACGTTAACCCCCATTTGTTTAGAACCTCTTCCTTCCGGTTGTAATTAACTCATAGCAAGGAGTTCTGGACTTGCTCTGCAATGCCTCTTATGAGTACCTGAAGAAGGAGGAGGGAAGCAGAGTAACTCTTGGAAGTAACATACTTCTAGAATGCTAGATCTCTGAGAGCAGGACCATGGTTCAAATCTTCTCTCAATCCCAATCCCATGTACAGATTGGGAGCCTGAGATTCCAAGAAGGGAGTGTCTTGCCCATCACTCCATTTCCAGTGAAATCAGCTGAGTGAGCTGGTGAGCTGGGGAGAGAAACCTCCAGGCACCTTTGAAACCTCTTAGGTGACTATAGAGTGTGGTCATTCATAGACCTACCTGCTCAGATGAAGCAATTGCTGAGGACCCCACACGGTGCCAAGTGCCACACCCAGTGGTACAAAGAAGGTTTGATGGTGTCATTGACCTGGGACACCCAGAGGAGAAACCATTGGCGAGTATCGCAGAACTGTGTGCCTGGAGGGTGACATAAGCTAAGGTGCCCCATGTGCATTTTAGAGACAGTCTCTGTCTCGTCTCTCGTTCTCCATCCCTTCTCCTTTTCCTCCTTCTTACCCTCTCATCTTTCATTTTTCTCGTTTCTTTTTTTCTCTCTCCTGGTACAAGAACACCATTCTGGGGTTCAGGGCATCTGAATCCTCTAGACTCACTGGCATCACTCACTTATGATCTCATATCCCTGCCCTGAGCCTCAGCTTCCCTAAACAACAAGGAGGTATTCAGTTGGATGACTGCTTTGTTTTGACCCCCTCCCCTAGTGCCAGAAAGGAGACAATTGTTTGGAGGATGCCTGTCCCTGGGATTTCCAGAGGGGCAACCCCTTCAGCTAACATCCTCCTCCAAACCAGTTTGTATCTCAGGGATTGGGATCAAAGCCACCTTTGAGAGCAACCTCACGAATTGTTCATTATGCCCAGGTACATTTGGGCATGCTTTCCCCCCGAAGATGTGGGAGTGGATTCAGCAGTTCAGGCTCTACAGTCCTTGCAAGTGTACCCACCACACAGATTTCAGCCTTTCCTCTAGTTCTAGACTCCTGGGGGTCTGTGGACTTCTGTTTGAACAGATCTCAGGTAGAGGGACCACAGCACAAATCACAGAATGCTTATCTGCCTAGCAGAGATTTCACAAAACTTGAAACCATTGTGCACTAGTTATTTGTTGATTGTTCCAGTATGAATATACAGTTCTCTGGAAACCATCAGATCATCCCTAATTGATGTTAGAGAGAAAAAACAACGACAACAATTTGAGGGTTGCATAGAAAGAGAGTAATTATCCACCACATCCATTTCCTGCGTGGTAAAGGGGTTGATGACAGAGCCTGTCGCCCCCTCAGTGCCTGCAGGGTCACTGACCTCATGTCTTCACACAATCCATCTGGAAGTTTGGCCACGGCAACCCTGACTGGGCAGGGAGGCCTGGGTGTGCTGAAATTCCTGGCCCAGATACAGGTCTGAGTGAGCCCCAGGTGGACGCAGATTTATGCTGCCACTGCTTTGATTCTGTCCTTCTCTGTGGCTTTGGGCAAGCCACTTGACCTCAGTTTCTCTGCCAATAAAATGGGGGGTAATAACACACCCCTCTAAGGGTGCTTCTTAAGAATAATTGGCCAGTTTTTGCAGGGCACTTTGAAGAAAATTGCTGTTGGGGATGTTCTGCTGGCCCTGGAATTTTCCTTGGTGCAAATATCAAACAGACAAGATGACCAATGTTCTGACTCTGACACTCCCAGCCAAACCACTTTCCCCAGTTCAGTTGGAATAGAAGAGGGGGGAAGGACTGTGATCATGGCCTGGGCCTGCCTAGAATATCAAAGGCACAACCCGGCCTTTGAAGCCTGCCTGCAACGCTTGTTAATTTTAATAGGAAGTGAGCAGAGGCGGGAAGGCTCTGCCTGAAAGAAGAAAACAGGTTGAGGCCAAAGAGGATTAATGCCAACTAAATTTAGCTCTTGTTTGGCTTTGAAGTCCTTGGCCCCAGTGCTGGAATTACAGGACAACTCCTAGATTGACAGGAGGGAGGTAGGGCAGGAGGCAGGGGGCTTGGGAAAGTGGGACCTGGGGACCCTCAGTTCCCAGCTCAGCCAGGGACAGATGGCCGGCCGCTGTGTCAATTCAGGAATCATCTTAGAGTCAACAATCTCCCAAGCTGGTGAATTTCTGGGGAAACTTTGAATAGCGGTCTTAAACTTAAGTGTATTCAGGGCCTAGATAGTTAATACATAAGAGTGAAGCAGGCTGAGTGTACATAATAGGGAGTAGTAGGGACTGCAGCAAACCATCTGAGCTTCCATTAAATCTTGGGATTTGGGAATGAGGGTCAAATGTTGCCAACTCTTCTGATTTTATAGAGAAATTGAAAATCTGGATTGTGTGTATGTATATGTAATATTCCAATGTTTAAACATGGGTGGTTTTAAAATAATGACAAGGAGCAGTCCCTCTTGGGAAGAGAGATGTTGGGAGCAGATTCATGACTAGATCCTGGTGATTCCTGGTCATCCGTTTTGTCCCCTTTACAGTAGGTCCTCCTTCCATCCAGTACGAAATAGCAAACTTGAAGATTTACTTTTCCTTCATCTTCCCCATACTCCACTTGGGCCTTTCCTTGTGGGCGACTCTCTCTCCCAAGCCTGAAAGACGAACCTTTTCTTTTCTGTTTTAGAGACAGAGTCTTGCTCTGTCACCCAGGCTGGAGTACAGTGGCATAATCATAGGTCTCTGCAGCCTCAAACCCCTGGGCTCAAGCAACCCTTCCACCTCAGCCTCCTGAGTAGCTTAGACTACAGGTGTGCACCACCAAGTTCAACTAAGTGTTCTTTGCTTTAATTTAAAATATATATATATATATATATATATATATATGTATATACATTCCCAGCACTTTGGGAGGCTGAGGTGAGAGGAGGCTGAGGTGAGAGGAGGCTGAGGTGAGAGGAGGCTGAGGTGAGAGGATTGCCTGAGCCCATGGGGTTCGAGACCAGCCTGAGCAACTTGGTGAGACCTCATCTCTACAATAAATCAAAAAATTAGCTGGGTGTGTTGGCGTGTACCTGTAGTTCCAGCTACTTGGAAGGCTGAGGTGGAAGGATTACCTGAGCCCAGCAGGACGAGGCTGCAGTGGCCATGAGCGTGCCACTTCACTCCAGCTTGGGTGACAGAGTGAGACTCCAACTCTATCTATCTATCTATCTATCTATCTATCTATCTATCTATCTATCTATCTATAGAGAGAGAGAGTCAGGGTCTCAGTATGTCGCCCAGCCTAGGATGAATCTTTTCAACATGTACTTTCTCCAAGTACAACTTGGAGATACCAGGAGCATCAAATAAATGATCATTTGAATCCATTTAGCCCAGCACTCTTGCTTTCACTAGGAGCTGATGAACACAAGAAATGCTGCTTTCTGTGATATTCATGCTGTCACTTCTTCATTGAACCAATCTGCCAAACATTGGCCACAATGTTATAAATGGGCCTTAAACCCACTTTCTGTCACTAGCCCCAGATCTGGCATCTAGGTATTTGAAGCTTTCTTAGCCTGTTTTTATTCTTGGCTCATCCTACAACTTGGGATAGGAATTTTATAAGATCCTTCTGAGTAAAGTAGGTTTGAAGAACTGCTACTTTGTCTTGAACTCTTTTGTTTTTGTTTCTTTGCTTTTTGTTTTTGAGTCAGGATCTCTGGCACCCACGCTGGAGTGCATTTGCACAATCATGGCTCACTGCGGTCTTGAACTCCTGGGCTCAGGTGATCCTTCCACCTTAGCTTCCTGAGTAGCTGAGACTATAGGCATGCATCACTGTGCCTGGCTTATTATTTTTATTTTTTGTAGAGACGAAGTCTCGCTATGTTGCCCAGGCTGGTCTCGAACTCTGATCTCAAGTGATTCTCCTGTCTTGGCCTCCCAAAGTGCTACATTACAGGCAGGAGCCACCGCACCCAACCTGCCTTGTGATCTTTTAAATGTCAAGGAAGAACTCTCCTTCTAATAGTTGAGATTGGGTTACCAGCATCCTTCCCTCTGCATCCCTTGGTGACTTTGTGGATTTAATTCAAGTCAAGCCTCATTTTCTCCTTGTGGAATAGGCCCCATTTCACAGCTCTGTCATCTCACCATCCCTTTGATTGCTGTAGTCACTTGCAGTTGTCTGACAAATGTACTCAGATTTGAATGCAAATACCCTAAGTATTTTCTCTCACCTTTCATCCAAGGGCTTCCAGGAAAAGAGGAATGCAAACAGGGGCCGAGTGAACCCCATAGAGAACCTGGGAATGTGGCATCGTCTTACCAACCCCACAGGAAAACAGGGATGACTGGCCACTTATTGAATGGATGCCCATGGGCCTGGCAGAGACCCGCTCATTTATGCATTCATTCCACAAATATTTTCCAAGTTTGGAAGTTGCACCAGGTTCTGGACTACACACTGAAGATGTAGCAATCAATAAAACTAGGCAAGTCCTTGCCCTCCTAATTCTAATGTTGTAATAGGGGAGAGAGAAGACAAACAAATAATCACATCTATGAATAATGACAAACTTTGACATGTGACAAGGGTCACCTCCTTTGAAGGTGTTTGAAACCGGGTTTTCGAGCAAAGGAGGTGAACTTTCAAGTGAGACTTGCGGAGGAAAGGGTGTTCTGGGCAGAAGGAACAGCATATGCAAGGGTCCTGTGACTGGTACGAGGTTGGCTTTTTTGGGAAACTGAGAGAAGAGGTAGTGACTAAGGGAAAAGAAGTACTGTGAGGGCTGTGAGTCAAATGCCTACAGGGTTCAGCAGGTTTTATGAATGAACAAAGGGGGCCAGATCAGAGACAAAAGGGAGCAGTAGGGACTGTGGCAAATTGGGGAAAACACAATCTGTGTAAGGGAGGTAGCTGCTGCTCAACTCCAGCCAGTCTTTACACATGTGAGGGTGAAATCTGTGAGTCCAGTGTTGCCAGACTTCTTAATCTTCCAAGAGAACCTCCAAATATAGATTTTTATACCAAATTGCCAATTTAAAAAAAACTGAGATTCTTGCAACACTTGTTTGATGGCCCAGGTGCCGCTTCTTTGTGGCCTGGGCTGGATAAATCCGTAGTAGAGAATGAAGGAATGTCACGCACGCATGTAAGGAAACTGAGGTCCAAATGTTCCCAGCTTTCAGCTCTTTTTCCACGGGTGGTTTCCTAAAGAACAAGAGACCTTTCAGGGGGATTTTCTCTTCAGGCCCCAGGCAAGCTCTTAACTGTGGAGTTTGGTTTTCTAATTTGCAACTGGTAGTGTTGAGGTCAAGTATGGCGGCTACCTGGGGCTACAGTGTGTGGGGGTAATTAGGGGTGGAAAATGACTTTGAAGCTGCCAAAGTAGAAGAGCTAAGTACCTAGGGAAGCTCAGAAGGGAGTTTCAAAGGGCCTGTTCCTTAAAGTGCCACCATCTGATGCACCCCATCCCATGTCCGGGGGCCTTATTCTCAGGGAATGTGAGCAAGTGACTGTGGCCTGCTGTGGGAATCCAGGGAACACCCCAGTATATCCATGTCTCCCCTCTGTTTCCCTGTGTTCCCCTTTCCTTTCTCACCCAGATATGCAGTGAGCCCCTTCTATGTGCCAGTCATGGTGCCAGTTCTAGAAATACATCCTGGGAGAGCTTGCAGCCCAGCAAGGAAAGCCGAGGGGGAGTCAGAAATTCTACGCACAGAGTGTGTTACAAGACAGAACTTGCGGGCAACCTCCTCGGGTCTCCTCTTGCTCTGGGAGCTTTTCTGTCCTCTCAATAAATCCTGCTTTCTCAAAAAAAAAAAAAAAAAAAGAAAAGAAAAGAAAAGGAACTTGCAGGAGGTCTTAGGAGCAAATAACCCATTCAGGTTCAGGAACCATCACCCCCATCCTGAGTGAGTGATGCTTAAGCTTAAACCAGATGTTGAGCAGGAGTTAGCCAGAGGAGACAGAAAGGTGGGAGAAGAATATTTCAGTTAGAGGGAGCTTCCAGGGTCAGAGTCTGGATGGGGAGTGAGGAAGTTTAAGTAATCTGAGACTCGAGAGATGTCCACACTGGTAGAACCCAAGAGCTCAAGGCCTTAATAGAGATGTTTCTGAGTTTCAATCCAAAAGGAAATGTTAGGATTTGATTGCTTTTTTCCCAGTGGCTATTTCTTCTGTCTACTTTTCTCTGATCACCGAATCTCCTCCCCGCATCTTTTCTGCATCCCAAGACACCAGCACCTCCCCTGCAAAGTAGGTACCATTGTAAGTCTGTATTTGGAATGAGAACTGGCTCTAAGAGGCCATTTGACAAAGTCACCCAGCCAGGAGGGGGCGGAGTGAGGATTTGAATCCTGGTCTATCTGGTTTCAAAGCCTGGACCCAGGTTTTTTTCCTTGCACAATGCAGAGATGGTCAAGATAATGACTGATGCCCTGGAAATGACTTGTCTCTGCTACATCCCTCTATAGAAAAATCCCATCTATGGGCCTCTCTCTGCAGATGCTGGAAGAAAAAAGAACAGGGGTTTACCTCTAAGACCAACATCTGCACTGAGCTGATCAACATCTGCACAGTTATGAGGAGCTGAAGATCATACTCCCTTGACTCAGAGGTGCACTTTGCCACATCTTTGTCTTTCTCTCCTCTCGCTCTCCACATATATGCAGATATAGACAATATGTAGGCCAAGCGGAGTGGCTCACGCCTTGCATACTAATGAGGCAAAGATGCCTGAGGCTCATTTACCAAGACCTGACCCAGGACTCTTAAGATGCCAGCTTTAATCCAAGTCTTTTTTATTTCAGAGTCCATTGAGCTGGTTTCTGGAATGAATACAACACCAAAGGGCCTTTCAGGGCCTCCTGTTGAATAAAGTGTTCTGTTCCCACCGCAGCTTTTAAAGACGTGGGAAGAAAACAAACGCGGAGTGACTAAGAAGTGCTGCTTCTCAGGGGTGGGCAGGCAGGCGTGCTGCAAAGTCCCAGACAGGCCTGCCATGAGACAGGGAGGCTGCCCTTGGCCTGGGCTGAGTCACGTACCGAGCACCTGTGGCAAATTATCATCCTTGGGTTTATAGCTAAAAAACCTGAAAGGACACATGAGTCATTGTGTATGATGAGACACACGTTGGTCCGAATGTAACAAAAGATAGAGTTCTTCCTCTTTTCAGCGCCCAGAAAGGGCTCAGCCTGGGATTAATGCTGAGGAATTAATGCTGTGAAAGGGTTGGGTCTAAGTGGAAAACTTAGACTATTCATCTAAGTGCAAGAGAAAAAAAATAAGTGCAGAGAAAAAAATAATACAAATGACTTTTAGAGCCAAGGATAAGATATTCATCTATACTTATAACAGTATAAATGCAGGCCGGGTGTGGTGGCTCATGCCTATAATTCTAGCACTTTGGCAGGCTAAGGTGAGAGGATTGCTGTTTGAGACCAGCCTAGGCAATTGATGAGACCTCATCTCTACAATAAATCAAAAAATTAGTGGGCATGGTGGCACGTGCCTGTGGTTCCAGCTACTTGGAAAACTGAGGCAGAAGGATCACCTGAGCCCAGCAGGTGGAGGCTACGGTGGCCATGAGCATGCCACTGCCCTCCTGCCTGGGCAATAGAGTGAGATTCCAACTCACACACACACACACACACAACAGTATACATGCAAATTAAAACTATAAACAGATAGCCTTTAAAAAAATCTATATGATTGGCACAGATCCAAAAATGCCAAGTGCATTGGGTGGGCAGGCTATGGGAAAGGGGACGTGATCACATACAGATAATGACACACAAATTGGATGATGACCACTACAGCTTTCAAAATATCAAAGGCACAGGTATGCTCACAAAGCAACTTCACTGTGGGAAATTATTCTGTGCATTTATTTACATATTGTGCACAAAGGAGTGGGTTTCATTCATTGTAAGAGAGTGGAAAAGGTCTAAATGTCCTTGACAATGGGAATGGGTTTGATCAGTGAGTTATGACATATCCATGCAATCGATTCTAAGAAGCCCTTAAAAATATACTGTAAGCCGGGTGTGGTAGCTCAAA